>BQNB010067222.1:7796-31798 GCA_026074375.1 Tanacetum coccineum | reverse complement strand
AATCAACGAGATTACTTTTTAAACGACACATTTAAAGGTCGTTCTCTTGTATCTTGTGCTATTGTATTATGAAGTAACGCCCCCGGACATATTTCTGCTGCGACACATTTTTGGGGGTGTTACACACAAAATTTCTCAGGAACTAAAGGCGTTGTCGGATTGACCCGCTGGTTCGAGAAGATGGAGACTGTGTTTAATATCAGTAATTGTCCATCGAAGTACCAAGTGAAATATGCTACATGCACACTGCAGGACAGTGCTTTGACCTGGTGGAACTCTCATAAGAGAACCATTGGTGTTGAGGCTGCATATACCATGAATTGGGTTGAACTGATGAAGTTGATGACAGAAGTGTACTGTCCAAGGAATGAAATCCAGAAGATGGAGACTGAATTGTGGAATCTGACCGTGAAAGGAAACGACTTGACTGCTTACACTCAAAGGTTTCAGGAGTTGATTTTGTTGTGTACTAGAATGGTCCCTGATGAAGAAGACAGAGTGGAAAGGTTTATTGGAGGTTTACCGGACAACATTCAAGGGAATGTGATTGCTGCGAATCCAGCCAGACTCCAGGATGCTATACGCATTGCTAACCAATTGATGGACAAGAAAGTCCAGGGTTATGCTGCAAGGAGTGCTGAGAATAAGAGGAGGATGGAAAGTAATCTAAGGGATAACCGTGGACAGCAACCGCCGTTCAAGAGACAAAATACTAGTGGACAGAATGTGGCCAGAGCTTATACGGCTGGGAACAATGAAAGGAAGGGATATGCTGGGCCACTACCCTACTGCAATAAGTGCAGGATGCACCATGAAGGGTTGTGTACTATGAGGTGTGGAAACTGTAAGAGGGTTGGACATCAGACTAGGGATTGTAGGGCTGCTATTGCTCCAAACACTCAGAGGGCTCCAGTTGGGAATCAGCAGGGTATTATTTGTTATGAGTGTGGAAGACCAGGACATTTCAGGAAGGATTGTCCTAAGTTGAGGAATCAGAACCGTGGAAACCAGACATCGAAAATCAAAAGTAAAAAAAAACACAAACCAAATCAATTCATCAATCTTGTAGGCTCTTGATACCAATTGTAGGTTCCATGATCATTCATACAAACCTTAACAATGATGTGTAGAATCAAGATGCAGAAAATTAAAACTTTATTGATGATTGAAAGAAAAACCCTTTTGGTGGCTAGAAACCCTAACAATATTATAATTGACTAGCTATATTGTCTAACCTAATTTTGACTAAACTAGGTGTATTTATACTAAAAAGGTTCTGCCCATTCTAGGCTTTTGTTGGGCTTTTCAGGCTTTTTCTTTGTTAGCCCAATTACATTAATAAACATTAATTAATTAACCAACTAACGAGCTAGACTTTTGTCTTGTATCTTCGAGTGACCGAAGCTTCTTTGTTCGGGTCCATTTATGTGATCCTAACAAGCATTAACTTTCCCCAACCATAGTTTTAAAAAACGCGCCTTAAGGCGCGCCTAGGCTCTAAGGCTCAAGCTCTAGGGATTTTTCAGATCGAGGATCCGCACATGCACAAGGCTCACAAAAAGCACAGAGCCTTGGGATTTAGAGCCTTGAGCCTAGGCGCGCCTAGGAAAGGTGACGGATTTTGAAACTATTTTTTTGAATTTTACATTCAAAGCCCTTATATGTTAATAATAGATTACCTAGAAACTACATAGAAACTAAATAAATCAATCAATCTGAGTGTTTGGTTGTTCAATTTAAGTGTCTGTACATACAGACTCCTCTCTCTATTTTACGCATGAGATAACGTAATCTCGTCATGCCATGAATCTTGATATTTTTGGTTTAACTATTTAACTTTTTAGATACATTAATTATTTTAATGTAATTAAAGTCATCATTAATCTAAATTTTTTTGCCTAAACTATTATAATTTACTTTAATTTAATGCGACTCATATTCATAAAGCCCGCGCCTTAATCTACGCCTCGCCTCAAGGCTCCATAAGCCCTTTGCGCCTTAGTGTGCCTTGAGACTTTCAAAACACTATCCCCATCAGTAAGTTTATGCCTAGCAACATTAACTTTCCTTAGCAACAGTAAGTTTATGCCTAGCAGCATTAACTTTGAATCACCAGCATTAACTCCAATTCCATTCTAATCAGCTTTTCCATCATCAAATTAACATTTTAGCTCACAAAATCTCCCTGTCTGTTTTTGATTTCTCTTAATTCTTTTTACTCACAATTCTCTCTTTTTGTTTTTAAACAACTCTCTTTCTGTTTTTCAACTCACCACTTCTCTCAATTCTTTTTCTTACTAAATCACTCTTTCTGTTTTTATCACACGTCTCTTTTTTTGTTTTTTAACTCACAAATTCTCTCAATTCTTTTTCTCACTAAATCACTCTATCTGTTTTTATCACACATCTCTCTTTCTGTTTTTATTCTCACCAACTCTCTCAATTCTGTTTACCTTACCATTTTCATAATCAAGACTTTAAAGATTGAGCATTCCAATACTAGCAATCAAATATTGAAATCTACTTACATCAAATGCTTTTGTAAGCAAATCTGCAACATTCTTGTCAGTATGAATCTTGATCATTTGAATTAGCTTCTTTTCATTGGAATCTCTGATAAAGTGATGTCTAATCTCAATGTGCTTTGTTTTTTTAATGAAAAACAGGGTTCTTAACTATGCATATAGTACTCTCATTATCAATATAGATCTTTGTATGCATAAAGTTATACCTATAATCAAGCAATTGATTTTGAATCCAAAGCACTTGGCCACAACAACTTGAAGCAGCTACATATTCAGCCTCTGTTGTGGAATTAGCAACCACAGTCTGCTTCTTGCACTGCCATGAAATCAATCTACACCCAAGGAATTGACAACCTCCTGTTGTGGACTTCCTATCCAAGCTTGCTCCAGCATAATCACTATCAGTGTATGCTACCAAATCAAAAGGTGAATCTTTTGGATACCAAAGGCCCAATTTAGGTTGACCTTTTAAGTATCTAAAAATTCTTTTCACAGCATGAAGATGTGACACTTTTGGGTTGACTTGGTATCTTGCACAGGCACACACTGCAAACATAATATCAGGTCTTGAAGAAGTAAGATACATCAATGAACCAATCATTGATCTATATAAATGAACATCCACTTCTTCACCATCTTCATCCTTGAGCAAAGGCTTTTGAGTTTCCATAGGTGTGCTTGCTGTCTTGACATCAGTAAAACCAAATTTCTTCAAAATCTCAGTCACATACTTGTCTTGACTGATAAAAATCCCATCCTCCTTCTGCTTTACTTGCAGTCCTAAGAAGAATGTGAGTTCACCCATAGAACTCATCTGAAACTTCTTATGCATCATCTTCTCAAACTCAGTGCATAATGACTTCTTTGTAGAGCCAAAAATGATATCATCTACATACACTTGAACTAACAGAATATCACCTTTGTCCCTTCTGATAAACAAAGTCTTGTCTATCTTTCCTCTCTGAAACCCATTGTCCAACAAATAAGTTGACAAGGTTTCATACCAAGCTCTGGGAGCTTGATGCAGTCCATAAAGTGTCTTTTCTACTTTGTATACTCTGTTAGGAAAGTCTAAATCTTCAAATCCTGGTTGTTGACAAACATAGACTTCCTCTTCAATCATACCATAAAGAAAAGCACTATTGACATCCATCTGGTACACCACAAAGTCTTTAAATGAGTCATAGGCTAAGAATAGCCTAATTGCTTCAATTCTAGAAACAGGGGCAAAGACTTCATCATAGTCAATCCCTTCTTCTTGTATGTACCCTTGACCAACCAATCTTACTTTATTCTTTATCACAATGCCTCTTTCATCCTTCTTGTTCTTGTAAACCCATTTAGTCCCAATAGCCCTTTTGCCATTTGGTAAATCCACCAAGGTCCAAACTTCTTGTAACTTGAATTGTAGAAGCTCTTCATGCATAGCCTCTATCCAGCTTGGATCCTTCAATGCATGAATTACCTTTTTGGGTTCTTCTTGTGATAAAAAGCAAGAAAACAAGCAATTTTGAAAGTTTTTATGGTTTGTTCTTTGCTAAACTGAACTAAATAAACCACGTTCTTCCAAATTCTTTGTCATTCTTCTTGTTTGAGGTGCTGAATTCAAGTCTTTAATAATTTGTTCAACTGGATGATCTTTGTGTATTCTTGTAGTTAGAATAGGACAAACAGGCATAAATGCATCCAAATTGTTCATGTCAGTCTCTATACCAACATCTACATCATCATTTGAATAGACAATATCTTCTAATTCAGGCATATTTAGATCATCTGGAAGTTCAATACTTGTTTTTGCACCAACAACATTAACTTCTATGCCAGCAGCATTAATAGTTGAACTAACATCATCAACATTGTTAGTGTTGTTTCCATCACTAGCAGTATTAACATTGTTAGTACTGCTAACATTATCATCCTTCTGTTGATCATCATCAACCTTCTTTTCACCATCACTTGAAGGTTTGAATTCAGCATCAGGAGAGCTCTTTGAACTTTGAGAGAATAGTAGATCAGCATGCCACAATGGTAGCAGAATGTAATCTTTGCCAGGTACTATCTCCATTCTAGCTTTACCTGTATCATCACATGCTTTTGTACATGCATTACCATTAGACTGATTTCTTGTAATAAATGGCTTATAATTCATTGACTTTGTTAGTGCATCAATATCAAAAAGCCAATTTGGTCCACTTCCTGCAATATTAGGTGTATTCTCACTAAACTGAACATGCAGGTTCTCTTCAACTATCCTAGTTCTACTGTTAAATACTCTAAATGTTTTACTATTGATTGAGTACCCAACAAAGAATCCTTCATCAGCCTTACCATCAAACTTGCCTAAGTGATTTATGGTATTGAGAATTATAATAGGACACCCAAATGGTCTCATAAAGCTTAAAGCTAGTTTTCTACCAAGAAAAAGTTCATAAGGGGTCTTGTTATGAGGCTTAATTACTAATATCCTATTTTGCACAGAACAAGTAGTATTAACTGCTTCAGCCCAAAAAGTAGTAGGTAGTTTAGAATCAGCTAGCATTGTCCTAGCAGCCTCAATTAGTGTTCTATTTTTCCTCTCAGCTACCTCATTTTGTTGAGGAGTTATAGCTACACTAAATTCTCTCTTAATACATTTTCTCTCACAAAACTGATTCACCTCCTTATTCTTGAACTCAGTTCCATTGTCACACCTAATTACCTTAACCCTTTGATCTATTAGATTTTCTACTTTAGTTATAAAGGACTTAAGAATGCCACTAGTCTCATCCTTAGTAGTTAGAAAGAAAACCCAACTAAACCTACTGTAATCATTTGTGACAACTAGGCAATACATCTTTTTCATTAAGCTTTTTACAAATGTTAGACCAAACAAACCCATGTGTAACATATGTAAATCTGAAACTGATAGTGAGAACAGTTTGACTGTTTTTGAGGTAAGGTCTAGTGATGAAGAGAGCACACTAGCAAATAATAGGTTCACTAAAGCAAATAAGTATCATGTCGTTCCCTCCAATTACAAGGAACCCAGCTAATAAAAAAAAATAAAAAAAAAAAAAAACCCCAAGAGTGATTATCATTGTAGGACTAGATGAGTAGATTTTAGACAATAAAATCTTAAAGTCTAAGACAACTAAAACTAACTAGACTGAAGGTACCACAATGGAAGCTACTATGTAAACCTAAGTCTGTAAATAAACAGTTGTGTTCTAAACAAGACATTAATAGGATGAAGTCATCATTGAGGATTGGACCTCAGATGATGAGGATGATGTGTGTGCTATCAAAACTGTTAGTTCTGTTAAGCCAATATGACTCAAGATTGTTGGAGTCAAGCTGATAAAAGTGGTCAAACTTCACAAAAACAAGGGATTGGTTTTAAAGAAAGTAATAAATAAAGCTTGTTTTGTTTTGTAAAAGCACTGACCATTTGATAAAAGACTGTGATTTCTATAAGTGTCCTGAACCTAGAGTTAAGAATGTGGTCAATACTGGCGAGAGGGTAGTCAAACCAGTATGGGATTATGGCAAAAGTGTAAATCACCAAAACTTTTCAAAAAAATTGAAATACACTCCAGCAATCAAGACTTTATCAATCAGCAGTACTAAACAGAGCTGGTTTAGTTAATACTAATAGATCAAAATGTTGTACTGCTAGGTCTATTAAGTACTATTAGGCAGTTAGTAATGCTAGGACATTGGCCTCAAAAATAGCCACTATCAAATAGTATTATCTGACCAATCACCAAGATTGGAATTGTAAAGACAAAAGCCTCAAACTCAACTTCAGAGGTCTTACTTCACCCAACTAGTTTATAGACCCAAAGACTTAAAACCTAATGTGAAAACTTTTAGGGTTAAAAACATGACTACTTGTTGGGACACAGGGCAGTAGTTAGAAGGGTATGGTGGAATATGTCCTATAGGAACGGCGAAATGGGTATGGAGGCCAAAGATGAATTACCAGGATCATGTGTACAAATATAATGGCCTCTTTCAGGCTAAGAGTTTGAGTATGTAAGACCAATGGGATTTTCCATTGTTAGTATTGGACTTGGATACCTAAGAGAATACTAATTCTCTTACCTTTTGTATAGGGAAATTAGAGATCTTGTTACCAGGTCATGCAGTGGTGATAGTGGTTGCTCTAGCCATTAATGACTGGCAAACATAAGATTCTTTCAGACTTTGAAGATTTAATGGAGGCATTTGTGGCTTTTAGAAGTGATCCCAAATGGGGTAAAGTAACGGGTAAGGGATAAAATCAAAAACTGCTAATTTAGACTTTGTTGAAGTTGACTTTGTAGATGAACGTAAGTTTAATCCTTTTCTCACTGTCTCACAACTGTGTGACAGAAAATAGTGTCTTTTATTGAGTTGAATGCTTTATATTGTCTCCTAGCTTTGAGCTTACTTGATGAATGTCAAAGTTGTTCTTAAATGCTCCTGAATCAGTTGACTGTGTACATAATCCCTTGGTTTTAAAGAACATTGTTCCTTCTGGAGATATAATCTTGTTTATATGCAAAGGCCTATCAGCAGATGAGTCTTATATTATGGCACAGGTGATCTAGGTCATGTAATTTCAAATTATATATATAAAAATTGTTAAGGTCACCTAGTTAGAGGTTTACCTTCAATAGTTTTTGATGACACACACTTGTGTTGCCTGGCAAGGAAAGGGTAAGCAACATTAGGGACCTCCTCGTATGGCACTAGTTAGATAGACTTCATCAGAAAAGCCTCAAGAATTATTAAGATGGACTTCATTTAGGAACTGTCTTTTTAGAATAGCATAAACAAGTAAGGTACTGCTTGGTTATGATTGATGATTTCAGCAAAATTTAGTTTGGGTATTTTTTTAGCTACAATGATGAAACATATCGAAACTCCTTTGTATTAGTATCATTGGATTAGATATAACAATTGAATCATAATGTTAAAATCATCAGATGTGATAATGGGACAGAGTTTAGAACTTTGTTACGAATGATTCTGTGCTAGAAAGGATCAAAAGGCGGTTTAGTTAGCTAGAAAACTCCACGCAGAATGGTGTTGCAGAAGAAAGGAAAAACAAGACCTCAATCGAGGCAGCTAAAACTATGTTAACAGATCACTTTTATTCTTCCATTTTGGACAGAAGGAAGCTCAATACTGGTTGATATGTATCTGAAATAGGGTATTAGTGGACCAAACTCAAATTAAGACTCCTTATGAAAACTATTATTAGGTAAAAATCACCTTGTATTAGTTTTATGAGACTTTGGGTGCCCCTTGACTATTTTGACACCTTAGATTCCTTAGGCAATTGATAGGAAATATGATGAAGGTTATTTCTTGGATACTCTACCTTTAGTAAAGCCTTTAGAGTTTACAACAAAAAGGACAAATGGGTAGAAGGAAATTTGCACATTAATTTTCTTGAAGAATCAACCAAAATGTCGGCAGGGAACTAAGTCCAAAATTGGGGAAGGTATTGATCTGATTTTCTTACACTTCAATGAATTATATTCCTGTTAGTGTAGAAAATCAAGTTATTGTGGATGCATGTAACATCAAGATACTTATGTTGCAGGTTATTAGGAAAGATAAAGACCTACTCAGGTATACATTACTGCTTCTACTACAACACTCATAGGACAAGGATTCCAGTAAAGAGTTGTTGTTCTGTTGCACAAGAACAAACCTTCTGAAAATGCTTTCGAGATAAGGGTATACAAGATTCAGAAGATGTATTTTGCTAAAGGGAAGGACAACATAAGATGCACCAAAGATGAACAAGTCTGGCCAAGTTGCTTTTTATACTTGAGATGATGGTTACTCAAGAATTGGTTGCTAATGCTATGAATGATGAATCAAGACAAGCCTTTGAAGAGGAAAAGAAGAGAAATGATACCAAAAGAAGGTAGCTCAAGCTAACAGTTACTAACCAACTTGTACTGGATAGGCTTTTATTACTCAATCATCCGTCCCACATTAAGTGTCACTTGGACTTTTCAAAGTATTTTTTCCCATTTCAACCTTTGAACATTAACTGATTTCTTCTTATATTATATAGATACTCTCGATGATAGATATATGAATGGTTAGAGTTTTGAATTTATATTTTAGTGGTTTAAATTTTCGTTCAATTTATTTAACAACCAAACAAAAATTATTTTGGGTCAATGTTGATGAAAATATGACTTTAAAAGTTCCATTGTGGACACTTAATATGGGACGGAGGGAGTAGTATTAATAGATCATTTATTAGTACTGATAGGTCTAACACACCCAATGTTAGTGCTGCTAGTACTTCCACAGGTGCAAATGCTGATGACTCATCATTTGTCTATCTTGGAGGCAAAATACCTAATTATTCATCTACAATCCCTAATGTTGATTTACCCATTGATCCAAATATGCCTGACTTAGAAGATGCTTCTGATACTCTCCCAAATGATGGAATATTCAATGGAGCTTATGATGATGATAAAGATGTGGGTGCAGTGGCTAATGTTCCAACAACATAGATAATCACTTTGATGTCTGTCCTATTACCACCCTTAGAATTCATAAGATCCTTCTAAATGGACAATTTAGGACGATCCTCATCAGCAGTTCAAACAAGAGGCGAAGATTCAAAGGCTTCTTCAGCACAACAAGCATTAGTAAAGTTACAATTTTACAACTGAACAGAACAAACCACAAGATCATTCAAAACTATTTGTTTGCATGTTTTCTCTCTCAAGAAGAACCACAAGACTATGAATTACAGCCTAAAAGGATGAAGCTCCCGGGTTGAAGCAATGCAAGAGGAATTGCTCCAATTCAAGTTACAACGGGTTTAAATACTTGTGGATTTGCCTTTTGGAAAGAAGGTAATTGGCACTAAGTGGGTTTTTAGAAACAAAAGAGACGAGAGAAGCATTGTTGTCAAGAATAAAGCCAGCCTTGTAGCTTAAGGTCATAGACAAGAAGAAGGAATAGACTATGATGAGGTTTTTGCACCTGTTGCTAGAATAGAGGCAATCAGGCTGTTCTAGCCATTGCATAATATAAGGGATTTCTGGTCTATACAAATGGATGTTTAAGTGCTTTTCTTATGGCACAAACTGATGAAGAAAGTTGTTCATCAAACCAGGGCTTTGTTGACTCCTGCTCATCAAACATGTCTTATGAGGTGGTTAAAGCTCTTTATGGTCTACTATCAGCTCCCTAGAGCTTGGTATGAGACACTCTCTTTTTTCCTATTAGAGAATGGTTTTAGAATAGGTACCATAGACAAAACCTTGTTTATCAAGAAGAATAAGAGTGACATTATGTTGGTCCAAGTCTATGTGGATGACATCATATTTGGCTCTACTAAGAAGTCTATGTGTACTGAATTTGAAGAAGTTATGCACAAAAGATTCCAAATAAGTTCCATAGGAGAGTTTACATTCTTTTTGGGACTACAGGTGAAGCAACAACCTGATGGAATCTTCATTAGTCAAGACAAGTATATAGCTGACATTCTCAAGAAGTTTGATTTTTGCTCCATTAAACATATAATAACTACTATTGAGTCAAACAAGCCCTTGGTTAAAAGATGAAGATGATGTAGAGGTAGATGTGCATGAATACCGATCAATGATTGGTTCCCTGATGTATTTGACTGCATCAAGGCCAGACATCATGTTTGCTGTCTGTGCCTGTGCAAGGTTTCAAGTCACTCCAAAAGCTTCCCATTTACATGCTGTAAAGAGGATCTTTAGATATCTCAAACATCAACCCAAACTAGGGTTATGGTATCCTAGGGATTCCCCTTTTGAACTAGAAGCTTTCTCAGATAGTGATTATGCAGGAGCCAGCCTTGACAGGAAATCAACAACTGGTGGATGTCAATTTCTTGGTAGAAGACTCATATCTTGGCAGTGCAAGAAGCAGACAATTGTGGCAAATTCTACTACTGAGGCAGAATATGTTGCAACTGCTCATTGCTGTGGGCAAGTACTATGGATACAAAACCAAATGATGGATTATGGCTTTAACTTCATGAACACCAAAATCCATATTGACAATGAGAGCACCATATGTGTTGTCAAGAATCCAGTTTATCACTCAAGAACCAAGCACATTGAGATTCGACATCACTTCATAAGGGATTGTTATGAGAAGAGACTAATAGAGGTTATCAAGATTCATACTGATCATAATGTTGCAGACCTTCTCACCAAAGGATTTGATGTCACCAGGTTTAACTTCTTAGTAGTAAGCATTGGAATGTTAAATCTGTAGCTACAATTGAGGGGAGGTTACACTTGTAAAGTTTGTAAAATGAAACAAGTACTTCTAGTTTACATTAATACTGCTAGGGTATTAATGCTGGTAGTTAGGATATAGTTAGTTCAAGTTCATGGTATATTGTAGCATTTTTCTTGTTTTTGCACTAACTTTTCAGGATAAGCATGGATTTGAGGATGGATAGATGCAGTGCTGGCAACTTCTACTCATATATGGTTTGTAAGTACTAAGTATTAGAGTTAATGCTGGTAGTCCATAAGTTAATTCTGGTAGTCTACAAGTTAATTCTGATGGACTACTTGTTAATTCTGTGGACTTAAAGTTAATTCTGGTAGTCTATAAGTTAATGCTGGTAGTCTATATGTTAATTCTGGTAGTCTATAAGTTAATGCTGGTAGTCTATATGTTAATTCTGGTAGACTATCTTAGTACTGGTAGACTAATTTTAATACTGGTAGATGACCGTTGGTGCTGGTGAGGGAAAATTGATTTTTTTTAAATATTACCGTTAGAAATTTTTACGGCACATACTTCTAACATAGGTTTTCTATTTGGATAATTACTGCACTTTCTTTAATAAAATATCTTTCTTTACTCTAAAGAAACTTCTTTTCCACACGGTCCAATAAGAAACCTTGCTATTAATCGATAAAAACTCAATTCCTTCTCTCTACCAGCACTTTGTAATTCACTCGAATCAAACCCAGGATTAGATTTTCAATTCTTACGACTTTTGTTCATCAACAAGTCCATATGGCCAATCTAAAGTACTCTGACAAGCATAACATGGTCGCTTTCTTGAAGAAACCAAATGAAAGTGTTGGTTTCACAGAGGTAGTAGATTTCCTTAAAGGCACATCTCTCAGGTATGCCTTAACTCATAATCCTACTATCTATGACTCCATAGTCAAACAGTTCTGGCAAACTGCCACAGTCAGAACACTTGCTAATGGGATTCAACAATTAGTAGCATCTATAGACTCTAAAGAGTATACTATTATTGAGGCATCTGTCAGAAGTAAACTTCAATTGGCAGATGCAACAGGAATACACAATTTATCTGATGATGAAATATATGCTGGATTAGCCACATTGGGGTATGTTACTGAGGGTAAGTTAACTTTTTGGAAAACGAATTTTACACCCCAATGGAAATTTCTAATCCATCATATTTTACACTTCTTAAGCCCTAAGTCTGGTGGATGGGATCAATTTGGTAGTACTATTGTTACTGCATTAATCTGTCTATCTAGCAATAGGGTTTATAATTTTTCTAAAATGATTTTTGATGGGATGGTTCATAACATAGAGAGTAATACAAAATTTTTAATGTATCCAAGGTTTTTACAAATTATTTTGGATATTACAACTGGAAATAAAGGAAGGTATTTAGCCCCCACTTTGACCAAAAAGCTTTTTGCAAACATGAAAAGGGGTTATGCAGGGGATTTTGTACCATTGATGCCTGCTATGTTGGCAGGGGCAGCTGTGGATCAAGGTGAAGGCTCAGCACAACCAGCTGAACCCCATCACACACCTGTTGATCCAATACCATCCACATCCCAATCACCACATCATTCACCACCTCATCCATCACCACCACCTCACTCACCACTTCAATCACCACATCAATCACCACCTCATTCACCACATCAATCACCACCTTATTCACCACCTCATTACTCATCACCTAGGTCCTATGACGCACCTCTCCCTGAAGGTAATACATCAGGAAGTGCTGAGGATAGTATGCAACTTAAAGCATTGATGGATATTGTACCTAAGTTGGTGACCAGAATTGAAACTTTGGAGACAGAGCTGCAACAGACAAAGACAACTTATGGAAAGGCAGTTCTCACCTTGGTTAAAAGGGTAAAGATTCTGGAAAAGGCTTTAAAAAGAAAGACACAGAGGGTGGTAATATCTGAATCAGAGGGTGAAGAACCAGAGGATCAGGGGAGGATAATTCAGGATATTGATGATGATCCTCTAGTTTCTTTGGTAAAAGAATCCATGAAAATGAAAGAGAAGTCAACAGATTTTGTTACTCCTACAAAAGCTTCAGGGGAGGCTCAAGAAGAAGATGTCAGTCCTACAATCTTGGAGACAGCCAAAACATTGTCAAAGGTTGCTTCTTATGGTGTTAGCAAGGAAAAATCAACTGATAAGGGCAAGAGATATAGGAGGAGAGCAAGATTAGTGGCTAAGAATATTAATACTGGATTCGATGCTGAAGAAGAGATTAATACTGGTAGAATTGAGATTAATATTGGTATTAAAGATGTTAATACTGGTAGTACTAAAGTTGATTCTGGTACTGCTAGTAAAAGGGGTCAAAGGGAAGGAAAGGCTCCAATGGTTGAAGAGGATAATAGGCGACTCACCAAAACGAATGAACAAATGAGACAAGGAGGAAGCTGGGATTGGAAAGAGGCTATAAATTGCAAGCTCAAAATGGTATGGAAGAAGTTGCAAAGCAGATTCATTTAGATGAAATGGTAGCTAAAAGAATGGCAGAAGAAGAAGCTTTATCAGAACAACAAAAGAAAAGAAAAGCTCAAGTTCAAGTTCAATTTGAAGATCAATATATAACAACCTAAGAATTTTCATCAAATACAAAATCAACCTATTTTATTATGATCAAAAATCTATGAGGAAATTTTTCGCTTTATTACATTACTTGCATTACCATTATCTCGATTGCATATGTAAACTTGCATAACTAAAGTAGACTAGGCTCACACAACTACCTGTGCCATATTATAATGATTATATGTCACGCAATCTTATAACATATACAAGTCATATCTTAATATCATTATTACAAAGTACATTCCTCATATATGTACTACCATTTGCAACGGTTATATCAAAAGGCTCTAAACCGTCTTATAGTATACTCTCTACAACCCTAATCCATGGAAAGGTTAATGTCCAAGATACTAAAGTATATATGAATGTATATTAACATCTCATCTAAATACTTTCCTCCAACAAATAAGCGTAACAAGTCCTTTAAAGCATAATGTATAAGTCATTAATGCATGATATCCAAATAGGCATTTTACCTCTGTTTTCCTAAGGAATCTTGTATAATCCATCAAATACAAGTTACAAGCAAGTAATATACTTCATTTACAATCCATATTCATCCTTATTTCATAAGATTTCATGAAATGAAACTTAGAAACCCTAACCCGAGCAAAATACTAAACCATGACCCGTTTCTCGATATTTATCCATCATAAACCTAAACCAACACTCAAATAAGTTGTAATAACTTAATTTACAACATTATAAATCATATTCTATCATCATTTCATCATTTCATCTCAATTATACACGAAATAAATCCAAGAAACCCTAAACGTGCCCTAATTTGACTTTCGACCCATTTACTCGTTTTCACCCATTTTTAACCCGAACTACAAACCAAATACTGTTGTAAACACTTAATACAAATCCCACAAACATTAATCTATCATTATATCACCAATACACACAAATTATAAGCAAGAAAACCCAAACCGTGCCCTAACCCACTTCACTTGAACCCGCGACCCATTTTTCTCTATTTTGACCCATTTTAAAACCAACTATGCAATCAAGCACCTCTATGACACCAACCTTATGTCACCAAGGCTACTTACAAGCACCTTAACTCATCACATGGCCCTAAAATCATTCACATCTCCTTCCTTTGTCCCTAAGGTATGTCACGGCTAAACCACCACCATAAACACTTCCACAAACTTCCTCCTTGCACCATGACTTATCCAACACAGCCCCTAGCCTCTACACATCACCTCCCATGTGTCCTAACCCGATCACTAAGTTTTCTTGGCCTCTAAGGGTTGCTAATACTATAAATAGGAGCACATATACTTCATTTCTACTCATCCCCCACCTCCTCATCTATAACCTATTATAGTAGCAATACTTTGCGCTAAGAATATCCTAAGAGGTCCTATGAAGTCTCAAGAATTGAAGTGAAGCAAAATAAACTAAGAAAAGAAACCCGAGAGTCGTTATTCTAGGCATACGAAGCTAAAAGTCCTGATTTTGACCCGTTTCCAAGCTATAAGCTCAAACCCAAGTTCTAGATGTTCCACTTCTGCTCCTATACTCTTATTATGTTCATATGACCATGCATAAACTCTGGTTAAAGTTTTATATCTCAATTCATGCTCATTTTCTATTTTGATCCAAAACCGTACACCCGAAACCCTAATTTTGTGTTTTTCATAAATCTAAAAGTTATAATATCTAAATTTTGTTATAATCTATCCTAACATGCTTAACTAATGTTATTATAACTACTTTATCAAGTCTTGAAGGAATTTGAATTAAAAACCTACGCGTTTTCATTTTAAATACCCTAATTCGACCCGTTTTGATTTCTAGCTTAAATCTTTATATTTTAGCTTATATTAATAAGCTATAACCTGCAAATATCATTTAGAAACTTAAAATAAGCTTGCATGTCATTTTGGACTTGTTTTGCAAAAGTATTCCATGCAAGGGGTATATATCGTAACTTTCTGAAATTAATAACTAGAAGGGCTAAACATGTCATTTTATCAAAGTTATAACTATAGGGATCTATTATGTCCCTTTCTAAAGTACAAGGTTTACTTTTTATATCTTTTAAACCTGAAGGACCAAACTCATAAAAGTGCAAACTCCAAGGGTATATTTTGCCAATTTTCATTCTCATGGGTCTAAAATGTAACATTTTGAAAAAGTATAAAAATATGTTTAAAACATTACAAGACATAACTTTAATTAACGCTTCTCGTGCTTAACATTTCTAAATATTGATCAAAACGCTTAAAACCAATTATATCTTATCACAATAATAGGGAGCTTCATATTAAGGGGTTTCATCTTGGTATTATGTTCTGACTGAGTTGTTGGGTTTACGATTTAAACTGCCCTAGCTCCTCAAACATTTACTAAATGACTTCTGAATTATGATGGCCTAAACGGCGATACAATAATTCCAAACTCTCCATAATAACTCCATCAAAGATGATATTCATTATAAAACATATTCAATCTTCCTAAGACTTGACATATTACCTCAGATTGTGTGTTGCGTGACGTGGCTGTTTACTATCATTTTGCTATATCAACCTTCCCTGTTAAGAATGTGATACAGTCGTCAGCTTTTATTTTAGAATATTTATTACAAATACCTATCAGGTGAGATTCATAACCTCGCCTTTATATCTTACTATGTTTTTTAAAACTCGCGTGGGGGATACATGTTGGTTACAAACTCTTTTACATACTCGTTTCATCTTATAACAATTGTCGCTTTACTTTTTAAAGAATTAGTGAGTTCATAGCCTCACTTTTTAATTCTTTAATGTTAAAAACCCGTGGCGGGGTACATGCTATAAATTACAAATACAGTGTTTTCCAATTTATGCTAACTGATATACCCTTTCAATAATGTCTAAGTTACTTTATGCAAAAGTCCCTATTATCATGGACATTAATCACTTACGATGAACGCGAATATTGTGGATAGATCTATCAGGATTGATGAATTCCTGTTTGTGCTTAACGGTAAGGTACAAAACACTATATTTGAATTTCATAAGTGTATATGGGTATGTACTACATGAGGGCCATTATCTATATATATATATACATCAATTTGGTATATATATACACCAGTAGTTTTGTGTGCCATGAGCTTTGACAATAAAATAACAAATACAAAGACAATTAACGCAGTCTACCATAACATTTGCTTCTATTTACTTCCGATATTGAGGATGCTTTTTCCTCTATGAATATTCTTAACTATACTTCGGTCATATCGGATTATTTCCCATCTTCATCAGGTAGCAGTTCTTTTAACTCTTCAGAAAACTCTAATATAATCCCATCCGTGATCTCAACTTTCTACAATAATCCTTGTTTAAAGGACGTACAAGCATTTTATGCTAAGGAATTACCTATTCCATCACCAGATCCTATTCCTCCACCGACTATTTTGACTCTATCTTCGGTATTACCACCATCACTACTATTTAATCCTCGATATTTCTTTGTTCCTGAAGAATTATTACCACCTAAGAAGTAAATTCATTCCCCATCTTCTTCTTCAACTACGTTATCTAATTCATCTCGGAATCAAACCTGTGATTTGGTATCACCATCTTTCTCAGTTTATACTCCTACCCCACCTCAGATATTTGAGATAGGAAAAAGTTCAATTAAGATACATCTGATACATCATGAGGAACAAATCGAAGATATTTTGAATTACTTAGAAGAACTCTCTTTTTACCGCAATGAGAAAATGGAAGAAGGACATATTAATAGAATGATCATATAAAGGAAATCTCGTTACCTTGTTGTTTCATAAATACCAACTTATCTTTCTTTCATCATCATCTCCATCATTTGCATCATTATCTCCGTCTTCATCATTATGAATCATACCATAACCTCTAAGTGCTTAAAATTCAAAAATGAGCATTACTCTTTAAGCATTTTAAACATCACATTTTATTTTAAGTATTACCTTTCAAAACTTGTGATATCAATATTATCATGTGTTGTCTTATGTTGATTGATCAACTCTGACTACACCTTAAAATATATATATAATATAATAAAATATCAAATATATAGTAAGATTAGTCAAAAAGCAGAGTCAATGATACCAGGAAATCCCGTTACCTTGTTGTTTCATAAATACCAACTTATATCTCTTTCATCATCATCCTTGTCATCATCGTATGCATCATTATCTCCGTCTCCATCATTATGAATCATACCATAACCTCTAGATGCTTTTTCGTCCATTTCTTGGTTATCCGTTCCTGCACAATACAATTAGCAAAACAAGCATATATTTGGCATTTTAAGTCCGTTTTTGATTATTTTAGCTCGTTTTTAAAGGTAAAAGGTATGTGTATTTAAGCACATACCATTGATAGAATGCCTCCCAAAAGGACGTCAACATCTGAAACACCAGCCAAAACTTTGGATGCCATCCAGCAACTAATTGCTAATGGTATTGCTACCGCCCTGGAAGCACAAGCTGCTGCCATGGCAAATCCCAATAGAAACACTAGACCAATAGAAATTCTTGTAGCAAAAAGAGGAAACTACAAAGAATTCATACGCTGTCAACCTTTCTACTTCAATGGTACAGAAGGAGCAGTTGGCCTCATTCGCTGGTTTGAGATAACTGAATTGGTATTTTCTCATAGCAACTGTGCCGAGGAAAACAAAGTGACATTTGCTATCGGTACTTTAACCGATGATGACCTATCCTGGTGGAATTCATACGCTCAACCTATTGGAATAGATCAAGCCAATTAAATCACTTGGACCGAATTGAAAAGACTCTTAACCAATAAGTATTGCCCTCGAACTAAAGTCAAGAAAATGGAAGACGAATTTTACAACTTGGCCGTGAAAGGAAATGATCTTAAGACTTACATTAGGAGATTCCAGGAATTAGCCGTCTTATGCCCAAACATGGTACCAAACACCGAGAAACTTATGGAAGTCTTCATCAGTGGATTACCCAAAAGTATTGAAGGAAATGTTACTGCCTCGAAGCCTCAGACTTTGGAGGAAGCCACCAACATAGCCCAGAGATTAATGGATCAGATAATAAGGCATGATTCTGTGCAAGAAACCAATGATCACAAACGAAAGCTTGAGGATAAGGGAAACATCATCAACAACAACTATCAGAATAACTATAACAACAACAACCGTAACAATGATTACCACCAACAACAGAACAAGAAGCAAGAAACCTTCAGGACTTATACTGCCACCAATAGGTATACTAGGAATTGTCCCTTGTGTACAAGATGCACCCTGCATCACACAGGAGTTTGCACTGTCAAGTGTCAGACTTGCAACAAAGTAGGTCATCTGACCAAGAACTGTAGAAACAAAAGACCAGCCATTAGAAACAACCTACAATTAGTATCCCTAACTTGTAATGTCTGTGGAGAGAAAGGACATTATGCAAATCGGTGCTCAAAAGCAAACAACAAGGCCACAGGAGGGCATACTTAGAGACAAGTATACTTTTCTACTCTAGAAACAACTCTCGAAGATATTCAAGTTCATTACCAAAATCTTCTAAAACACACTTCATAAGTTTGAAAACCCCAAACATCAAGCTACAATTCTTGTTATTTGTTGCTTTTATCCTAGTACAAGACACATAGTATAAGTATCAACTCTTTTAAAAGTTTCATATGTAAAGTTATCCATGGAATAATAAAGTGATGATTCCATTACATCTTGTTATCTAGTGATATCAAAACTTGACATCGTTTGTCAATTCCATTAATTCTATCATATTCAACTCTGAATACTCTCCTCATACCTTTGAAACATAAATTATCATCCTCGACTATATGGGCATCAGAACAATTAATATCTCCATATTTATCTTACCTTTCATGATCATATCATTTTCTACACCTTACCGTTTTGATATCATGTTTTATGCTTAGGTAAGATGATTTATGATCATCTTATTGAAATGAAGCAGGATGCTTCTTCATTTGAATAAGGAAATTCTAAATATTCAAACTATGAATTTATAAATTCTTAGTTACAAGGATTTGGACGCTTCTCTTTGTAAGTGACAAATTAAAAATAATTAGGCTTAAGTATATAGCATACGTACAAACAAGTTTCTTTTAATCCGTTTGTACAAATAATTCCTTTTCTTCACTTATCATTATGATTATTACCTTTATTATCTGTTCATTTCCAAATCTGTATCCCACATGATTAGCAACTCTCTTACAAAATTCATAATCATTCCTTGACATTTCGACTAAATCTCAGGACGATATTTCTGTAAGGGGTGGAGACTATAACAACCCAAGAATTTTCATCTAATGCAAAAATCAACCTATTTTATTATGATCACAATTGTACGGGGAATTTTTTTGCTTTATTACATTACTTGCATTGCCAATATCTCAATATGCAACATTTCTTGCATAACTAAAGTTAACGAGCTCACGCAACCTACCTATGGCAATCCTATCTTCATATAAGTCAAGCAAACATCATAACATGTCAATTAAATATCATCATATCCTTTTTACAAAGTACATTAATCATATAAGGTACCATTTGCAACATTATATCAAGACGGGCTTTAAACCGTTATCGGATACCTCTAAAACCCTAATTCCATGAAGGGTTAATATCTAAAGAAAATTCACAAGCTACTAAAGAAAATGTACAAATAATATAACATCTCATTAGAAATATAAGCTCCCTCCAAGTCAAGTACAAGTCTTATAAAGCATAATGTATAAATCATGAAGCATGAACTCCAAAATAGTTGTTTTACCTTTGTATTCCCAAGGAAACTTGTACAATCCATCAAGTACAAGTTACAAACAAGTAAAATACTTCATTTACAATCAATATTCATCCTCATTTCATGAAATTACAAGAAATCTAAGTCAAAAACCCTAACAGTAAAATACTAAACCATGACCCATTTCTTGATTTTTATCCATTGTAAACCCAAACCATTACTCAAATAAGCTGTAATAACTTAAATTACAACCTTATCAATCATATTATATCATCATTTCATCATTTTACTTTAACTATATACAAATCAAATCTAAGAAACCCTAATTGTGCCCTAAATGGAACTTTTAACCCGTTTACTCATTTTTGCCCATTTTAAACCCAAACCACCTATCAATTCTTGTTATTAATCCTTAATACAAGTCTTGTGAATATATATCTATCATTACTAATCAAATGGAATCGAATTGCAAGCTTGAAAACCCTAAATGAACCCTAATGAACCTAAAACCAAAAACATTTTCAATTTGACCCATTTTGAAAGTTTTTCTTGCAACCAAGCACCACAATGAGAAGCACCACTCTTCCTAAGATTCTTACAAGCACCTCTCCTAAATATCTACTTCATTTCTTGGTATAAAATATGGCCACATGGTCTCTTTTCTTCATTCTTTAGCCGCGGCATCACAAGGGCAAGACAACACCTCAAAGCTAGTTTCTAGCTTATGAAACTCATCATATATCATCTCCTTATCACCCTATAGACTTCATACATGTCCTCACCTGGTCAAAAAGTGTCCCTTAGCCTCCAAGCTTCATTCGTGTATAAATAGGGGTGCATAACCCTTCATTTTAACTCATCCCCCACTTCCTCCTCTATAAACCATTTATAGCAGCAATCCTTTGCTCAAGAAGATCCTAAGAGGTCCTATGAATTCTCAAGATCAGAAGTGAAGAAAAAGAAATCAAGAAAAGAAGCCCGGGAGTCATTATTCGAGGCGTACAAAGCTAAAAGTCCCGATTTTGACCCGTTTCCAAGCTAAAAGCTCAAACCCAGGCTCTAAATGTTCCACTTCTACTCCTACACCCTTATGATGTTCATATGATCCTAAATAAACTCTTGTTAAAGTTTCATAACTCAATTCATGCTCATTTTCTGTTTTGATCCAAAACCGTACACCCGAAACCCTAATTTTTTGTTTTTCTTAAAACTAAATGTTATAATGGTTAACTGTTGTTATAATCTATCCTAACATGCGTAATTAATGTTAAAATAACCACTTTATTGATTATTGAAGGAATTTGAACTTAAAACCCGCGTGTTTACGTTTTGAAACCTTAATTTGACCTGTTTTGCTTCCTGGCTTAACGAATTGTTATTTTAAACATTTGTTATGTTAAACATTCATATTTTATCTTATATTAATAAGCTATAACCTACAAATGACTTTTGGAATGTTAAAATAAGCTTGCATGGCAATTCAGACTTGTTTTGCAAAAGTATTCCATGCAAGGAGTATATATCGTAACTTTCTAAAATTAATAACTAGAAGGGCTGAATATGTCATTTTATCAAAGTTATAACTATAGGGGTCTATTATGTCACTTTCCAAAGTACAAGGTTTACTTTGTACATCTTTTAAACTAGAAGGACCAAACTTGTAAAAGTGAAAACTCCAAGGGTATATTTTGCCATTTTTCATTCTTAAGGGTCTAAAATGTAACATTTTGAAAAAGTGTAAAAATGTGTTCAAAACCTTATAAGACATAACTTTAATTAACGCTTGACGTGCTTATCATTTCCAGTTATTGAGCAAAACGCTTAAAACCGATTATGTTATAACTATTATAAAATTCATCATCGATGTGCTTTTAAAAATCCTATCCCGAATCTATATCGTACCACAATACTAGGGAGCTTCATATTAAGGGGTTTCATCTTGGTATTACGTTTTGACTGAGTTGTTGGGTTTACGATTTAAAGTGCCCTAGCTCCTCAAACGTTTACTGAATGACCTCTGAATTATGATGGCCCAAACGGTGATACAATAATTCCAAACTCTCCAATCAAACTCATAACAATATTAAACTATTAAAACCAAAGTTCTAGAGTACAATCTTCCTAAGACTTGACATATTTACTCAGGTTGCGTGACGTGGCTGTTTACTATCATTTTGCTATATCAACCTTCCTCGTAAGATTGTGATAAGGTCGTCAGCTTTCATTTTGGAATATTTATTACAACTACATATTCAGGTGAAGTTCATAACCTCGCCTTTACTTATTTACATGTTTTATAAACCCGCGAGGGGGATACATGCTTGTTACAAACTCTTTTACATACTCGTTTATCTTATAACAATGTGATTACTTTTCAAAGACTTAATGAGTTCATAACCTCACATTTCAATCTTTTAAATACTTTATAAACCTATAATACCTGCTATAAACCATGAATACAAGTGTTTTCCAGACTATATGCTATCCTGATATACCATTACAATTAATGTCTAAGTTACTTTATGCCAAAAGTTAGTCATTATCATGGACCATTAATCACTTACAAGTGAACACAAATATTGTGGATAGATCTATCGGGATTGATGAATCCTGTTTGTGTTAACCGGATAGGTAACCAAACACACTATATTTGAATTTCATAGGTATATGGCAAGTACCTACACCGAGGGCCATTATCTATATATATATACATCATTTTGGGTATATATATACACTAGTCAGTTTGTGTGCCATGAGCTTAGACCAGACAAGACCACACAGACCAAATAAGGCAATAACAGGATAATACATTGTTACTATGATAATTGTATTCGTTGCACTTATTACTAATAACGGGTGTATAATAACAATATCATAATAATTGTATTTAAACAATTATTACACTATGACTTGTATTTAAACTGTTTATCAAACCTATGAATTTCACTCAACCTTTGTGTTGACTTTTTAGCATGTTTATCTCAGGTAATTGAGCAACTTACTGCACGGAGTGGCTGGGACTTGAAGATGACTGAACTGTTATCATTCACACTTTATGTTTTATATTGTGGGACCTGCATTTTGTAAAAACTCTGATTATAATGAATGATAACTAAATTTTCCAAAAACGTATCTTTTAAGTCGTTTTCTATGATTATGATTGTTGTATCCATGAAGTAATACCCCAGATTAGCTTCCGCTACTATATGTAAAAATAGGGGTGTTACAAAATCAGAGGGTGAAGAACTAGAGGATCAGGGGAGGATAATTCAGGATATTGATGATGATCCTTTAGTATCTTTAGTTAGAGAATCTATGAAAGAGAAGTCAACATATTTTGTTACTCCTACAAAAGCTTCAGGGGAGGCTCAAGAAGAAGAAATTAGTCCTACAATCTTGGAGGCAGCTAAAACTTTGTCTAAAGTTGCTTCTCAAAGTGTTAGCAAAGCAAAGTCGACTGATAAGGGCAAGAGATATAGGAGGAGAGCAAGGTCAATGGCTAAAAAGATTAATATTGGATTGGATGCTGAAGATGAGATTAATGTTGGTAGAGTTGAGATTAGTACTGGTATTGAAGATGTTAATACTGGTAGTACTAAAGTTGATACTGGTAGAACATCAATTAGTACTTCTAGTATAATTCATTCTCCTAAAAAGGGTCAAAGGAAAGGAAAAGCTTAGATGGTTGAAGAGGATATCCAGGCTACTCATAAGACTAAAGAACAAATAAGATAAGAAGAAGCTGGATTGGAAGAGGCTATAAGATTGCAAGCTCAAATGGATAAAGAAGTTGCTAGACAGATTCATTTAGATAAGATGGTAGCCAAAAGAGTGCAGGAAGAACAAGAATTGTCAGAGCAACAACTGAAAAGAAAGGCTGA
>BQNB010067221.1:0-30089 GCA_026074375.1 Tanacetum coccineum | reverse complement strand
TGGGCAAGATCTATCAGAAGGGAATTCCTTATACAAATAGAGGCGCCTATAAAAAAGATACTCCGAAGGCTTTAGGATCGAGGTCTCATTAGCCAAAGAAGACCCTGGCCAATCCACGTGGCCTGCTTGACGAACGTCAGCGATGGAGACATCGTAAATTGGTCCGCGGGCATCGCGATAAGTCCTCTGTCCTACTACATGTGCGGCGACAACCTTTACCAAGTCCGAACGATTGTCGACCACCAGATCCGCTGGTCTGCAATATTCACCCCGGCCCACAAGCACAAATCCTCGGCGCGGAATATAATCCCAAAGTACTCCAAAGACTCAAATATAGTAAATAAAGAAGGTGGTAAGACCCTTGCAGAGTTCCCCAACAGCATAGAGCTTGGGAAGCTCAGACCCGGAAGATCCGAACAACAAAGAGCACTCAACTACTAGTCTAGTCTAGTAGTCGTTTTTTCTATTAGTTGCGATGCAAACAGGCCTTTACTTAACTTATGAGATTAGTTGAGTAGGCTTGCCTTAGTTGTCTGCTATAAGATAGCTAGTTTTGGGGCTTTCGACATAAAAAAGCATATCCAGCTTAGCTTCGCTATCGCTCATGACTTGTATTGTAGTCCGCCCAGAATGCCTCTGTACTCTTTCGAATGCTAATGTCTTATTCCTTAATTCATTTTTTATTTGAGTTGCGGTAGCTTCCGCCCCAGCAAGATAGGGCTGAGCCAAAGCCATACTAAGCGAGAAAAGCCCCATTCTATCTTCTTAGTCATAGTCAAGCAAGTTTTCGCCTTTATTAAGGTAAACAACCTTGCTAATAAAGTGGCAACAAGCACCTTCTTTCTCAAAGTCAACTTTCTCCCTTCTTGCTTTAGTTTTCAATAAGGCTCGCGCAAGGGCGCTCACCTTTTTTGCTCCTTCCCGACCCGAAAGTTCGCTTCTGACGACTAGCTTCTACCGCTAGCGCTTGGACTTGGAAGCAAGCTAAAGCTACCTTGAATCAAATCAATCAATGAATGAAGAAAAACCGCTTACCGAGAAATAAAAAGGAAGGACAAGTTGGTTTGAGGACCCGTTGGTCAAAGGAAAGGGGGTAGGTGATTCCTAGACGGAGCCGTATGACGCGAGAGTCTCACGTACGGTTCCTTTGAGAAGGGTGTGATACCACCACCTATCAGTCCCGACGAGCGGTCCACGGAGCTGCATCCCTACTCACCTGGTCCATGCACATCGCTCTCTCCAGGAGGTTGGCCGCTTATCCTAGATCTTCCTATTTCGAATAAGATCCCGGGCTCCATCCGATTTAGTATCAAGGTGATTCTTTTTTTGTTCCTATATATATGGGTCCGTGCAGCATTTCCACGATATCGTTATGATCAATTAATGGGACTTGGCTGGAAAGTGTTCTTGCCTCTATCATTAGCTCGGGTAGTCCCCGTTTCTGGTGTTTTAGTCACCTTTCAATGGCTCCCTTAATTATGTGCGAGGAATTGCCCTATTGAGTAATGGGAAGCGGGCTACTCCCCGAAAATGCCCCGCCCCTAGGTTCATTTGTCGTTGGGGCTCAAAATCTTCCTTGCTCGTTCCTAGGTCTTTTATTCCATTATTTTGGATCGCCGTATTATTTCACTCACTGAGTTCTGTAATTCATTTCTCTTTTCTGAATAGTTGGTTGTGTTGGATGATTGATGGGTAGTCTTAAATTTAGGTTGTTTTTCAAAATATGCACAAATCCTTTTAGGTTAGGTGATGTAAGCTTCATTTAAAGTTTTCCGGCTTTTTTCGAGCTTCAAAAAGGCTTGAATTATTGTTTATCCGTTCAGGTTTTCTTCATTTATTGTTCCATTTCATCTATGCGGTGTGATTTCTGGCTTCTGTTATATTTTGATATTTCTTTTATTTTTCTTCCTTTCTATTGAAAAGGAGTCCGCTTTCTTCGCACTCATGAAAACAACCTGAAGCTGGAGGGACCAGGAACTAGTGGGAGTGGGAGCCAAAATAGGGCAAGAGCACTGGAAGTCACAGTAGCAGGCATCATATTCAGTTTGGCGCTAACGGAATCCATTTCGAGCAAAGGTATTCTCATATAACGGACAAGCCGGATCATGAAGAAGGGGTAAGTGGGCGGGCAAAAAAGGGTTAGTTCAGTTTTAAATCGACGATTCGTTCCGTTTTTTAAAAGAAAAAGGGGTAGTTAAGAGCATCAATTTCGCCTTTTATATCTTATAGAAAAGAGAGGATAGAAAAGAGAGGAAGTCTAGCGCCGGTCCTAAAAGGAAGATGCTTTGGGGCATTCGGTAACTACCTAGTATGCTATACTCTCTCCCGCCTTTAAGGACTCACGGCAGGAGAGCGATGAGTCCGTTCCCTCACTCCCACTAAAAGAAAACTCAATGCAAAACCGCTCGGGACCCATCCTCCAATGGGGCCCTTCTCTCAATTGTCGATCCTAACAGGGAGCTACATTTCTTTTTTTGATTTAGCGTAAGTAGAATTCACATAAGTAGTTTAAGTAGTAGCGCGTTACCACCCTTAAAACCCTAGGGGGGAATCCTTTATTCTCAATCAAGATGCCTCAACTGGATAAATTCACTTCGAAATTGATGTCGGAGGGTTTTTCCTCTGTTCGGGACGGCTTTATTTGTCGGACGTTTTCTAGGAACGGACGGCTGCCCCAGAATTTCCACCATCATAACTTGATTCTGACTTTTAGTCACTTTAATCCTGATTTATCGAATGAGAGTTTCGAAGAGAAAGAAGAGTTCTTTTCTTCGTAATTCTCATTCTCATTTGCTTATTCTGTACTTTAGCTAGATCTTTTTTTTTCTCTGCTGGCAGGAATGACAAGCGCTTTAATTTGGCAAGTCTCTTCCGGATCGAGTGAAAGTGGAAATGCAACAAGTCTTCCGGCTTTGGAGTCTTCCTCGAGCAGTGAATCATTGGCTACGTTTAGAGCCGAAATAGCTGCCGAGAGAACGAAGCTGAGATTTATGCTCGCATACGAAGTCTCCAGAGCCGTGATTACTACAACCTTCCTCCCCAGAATAATCCTGGGGAGTATGAGGGGCTTGTTCGCGATCACTTGGATCAAGCTCTCAATGTTCCCCATTATAGGAACATCCTGGATATGGAATATTTTGAACTCACAGTATTAGAAAGAAAGGGTCTATTGCAAGATAGGCTCTTCAATCTTATGCTTGGTGAGCAAAATCTTTCTCGTATCATGGAACTTTCTCCATATACGAATATCCGGAGGGAGGCGTACGACTTCCTTGAGGGTAAGGTGGAGCCGGTGGGCTCTTTGCAACATTCCTTTCAGCGGGATATCATGGATGGGAGTCTGAATTTCTTTATTATATAAAGCAAAGCGGTAGAAATTCACAAATCTACCGTGAATTCTACTCCCACTTTACCGATGAGGGATTCCGCCTCAAGTTCGGATTACCCCTACCTTAAAGGTCACGCTTGATTTTTGGATCAGACCGCTCTTGGTCTTCGAACTAGTCATTAATGGTCGGCTTCATTGGTACCCTTTCGGTATGCGTTGCGAACACTTTCATTTTGAGCGTCTCATCTTCTCTATAGAAGCAAAACTCGAACGGATAGAACAGATGGTGCAACTACATAACTTTTTCTTTTTCATTACTTCCATGGTCGTGCCTCGTGGCACGGCAGCACCCGTACTATTGAAATGGTTCGTCAGTAGAGATGTTCCCACAGGTGCCCCTTCTTCTAATGGTACCTTTTCTCTTCTTTGAAGGTTCTTCAGCTTTTACATTCATCTCCTTAATAGCTTGTTCATCTTCTGTTGAACCAATCGCAACAAATTCATCATTAAACCTCTTCACCTTTTCATAAATATCCTTGATTTCGTCATAACTCTTGTTCTTGAGGTTTCTATAAGCTTTACCACTAACATTCCTTATATACTTCATCATTTGATTTCTTAGCTGAGGAATGGTAGGAGGTTTGCTTCTTCTTAGTGCTGCTTGTTGCTCTGCTCTAAATCTCCTTTGAGCAGCTATAGTCTCTACCAAAAACTTTGCTTTTTGTTCTTCAGTAAAGTTCTCTCTTTCTGTTCTTTGCACTTCTGCAGCAATCATTTCATTATCCTCTAATTCAGCTTGTAGTCTTTCAAGACCAGCAAGTCTTTTTCTTTCCTCCTCTTCTTCCCATTCAGCTGCAACCCTTCTAGCAAATTCTTCATCATTTGCAGTCTCAGCAGCTCTTAATTGTTGAAGAGTAAGCTTCTTCTTTTTGGGTTCTTCCTTCATTATACCCTTACCTTTATCTTTTGGATCAAGAATTAGAGTTGGTGATTTGGGTCTTTCTTGCTCAGGAATATTACCAGGAATGGTAATTCCTGCTCCTCTTCTGTTCTTTGAGATATTAACCAAGAGATCAGCAATTAAGGTATCATCTTGAATGAATTCATCAGACTCATCTTGAAAGGTTGAAGGACCAGCTTCATCTTCCACTTCTTTCATTGAAGGTTCAGTTCTTAGATTTGCTCCAGCAGTACTTTCATTTCCCTCATCAGTACCTTCATTTACCTTAGCAGTACCTTCAATAACCTCAGCAGTACCTTCATTAACCTTAGAAGTACCTTCATGAACTTCAGCAGTACTTTCATGAACCTTAGAAGTACCTTCATGAACTTCAGCAGTACTTTCATGAACCTTATCAGTACCTCCATGTACTTCAGCAGTACCTTCAAAATCTTCAAATGTACCTTCAAATATTTGAGCATCCCCTGAATCAACATCAACTTCATTCAAACCAGTATTTTTATCAGAGACTTTCTTCCTCCCCTGTTTGAAAGAAGATGATTTCTTTTGATGTGTCTTCTTGAGCTTTTTCTTCTTAGACAAACTAGCATTGAGCTGGACAAAAGATCTGTATTCAGCAATCACAGGCTTAACTTTCTTCCAAAGAATCTTCAGCTTTGTCTTAAGCCTTAGAATTTGAGCAGCTTGTTTAGTAGTTAGCTTCTTCAGTCTGAGAACCTCTCTAGTTAATCCATAAAGATCAAGATTTCCCTCATCTCCTCCAGATGTCTGAACCTCATCTGTGGGAGTATAATCATTGGGAGAAGCTGGTCTTTCAGAAGCAACTGGACTTGGACTAACTGCCTTTTCACCAGCTGAAGAGTCATCACTATGTTGTGAAGATGTGTTAATGTCAAGTTCTTCAGTATGCAATGAATGTGCATCCCTTACAGCAGTAGCAACTTCTAACATGTGAGGAGTTAGAGGTGTGAGCTTCCCAGAAAACTTAGGACTACACTTGCTCATAAAGGTAAACACCTTTGATGGTAAAACAACTGTTGGTAAGAAATTTTGAGGTTTGGTAATACCCTCAAGCTGTTTGTTCAAGAACAGTTGAATGAACCTGGGATACATCAAAAAGGGCTTGCTATCCTTGAGATTTCTTAACATTCCATCAAAAATTAGCTTAGAGAAATTGAACTTTTGATTTGTAGCTAGTCCTATCAAAGCAGATGCAATGTTTGTCCCAAATTGATCCCATGAAGAACTCTTGGAGCTTAAACAATGAAGTAAGGTATGGACCAAATATTTCCATTGAGGACTAAATAGTGGTTTAGAGAAAGAGAGTAGTGTAAGACTTCCCTCATAACCAATATCCCGTAACGTGTCCCAAATTACTTGATTATCAAAACAATTAGTGCCATCTTCATCATTAAACATCAACTCAGTACGAACTGTAGCTTCTGACACCAATATCTTCTTTCCAGCTACCTTAGCTTCAATGTGAGCGACTTCATTAAGCATACGCACCTTCGCAGTACTCCAAAATTGTTGAATCCACTGTTGAATCACATCCGGAGACACTACAAGAGCGTATTTCACAGAACATCTAGTGAGAAAGTCAATAACTTCATGAAAATCAGCATTGCACTCTGTCTTAGCAACACAAGCAATCATATTGTGTTTGTTGCAGGAGTTCATGATAGCCATTATCTCAAAATTGACGATAAAGACAAATTAGGGCTCGAAAGACGAAAGTATGAAATTGAAAGATTAAGTGAGAGAAAGTTGGAATTCGGTTAAGTATTTATAGGTAGAGTAAGTCTACCCACAAAATAGTCGTGAAGAATTACAATTTACCCCCTCAATTGTGATGTTTGACCAACGGCTACAAACAGTACTTTTAATGCCTAGCAGTACTTCCAAAGCAGAACAGTACTTTCATGTTGGCCAAGCAGTACTTTCGTTTTATGAAGCATTATTGATCAAATGAAGTAACAAAATCTTCCTATCTCAGATAGCATCTCTTCAAATTCAACCCTAAATCACGCATCATATCTTAAAAAGTCAATCATCTCTGACTTTATACCTCCCCTTAAGAATAACATCAAATCTTCTTTCAAAGTCCATACTTTACAAGCAGTCCTCCCCTTAAATATGGCTATGGGTTCATCATTCCAATGTTGACTACCAAAGAATTGAACCTAGCCAAATCAAATCCTTTGGTCAGTAAATTTGCCACATTATCATCTCTGTGTACCTTGACCACATTAATTATCTATGCATGATGTCTTGATGGTTCCCTTTCCTGTGATTCTTCCTCCTTTAGGATCATTACCAAAAGCTACATAGCCTCCTTTGCAATCCTTGAAATCTGAGAGTTTGTCCTTATCTCCTGTCATACTTCCAGAGCAACCACTATTAATAATAGCATGATCTTTTAGTTCCTCTTCTGGATTGCCCTGCACACACAATTAAAGGAGTTAAACTCTCTTAGGAACCCAAGTCATTACTGACTTGAATTCCCCTAATGGAGTTACATACTCAAATTTCTTAAGTGTGTAAGATCCATTATTCTTGTGCCTATGATCTAGATAAGCCCCCTTTGATCTTAATTTTTATGTTGGACTTGTCACAACACTCCCTTTTTCACCCTTAGTCTGTGGAAGTACTGCTTGTGTCCCAGCAGTACTTTCTTTCTTAACCCATTTAGATTTTATAATTGGCTTTGGGCTTTTTGGTCTGTCAACAGTTCTTGTATTGAAAAACCCTGTGGGTGGTGAAGAGCTTGAAGCTCTTGGTCTTACATTATCCATTCTTGGATAATAAGGTCTACCAGTACTTGTGCTAAACACTGGTCTTGGGAAATATGGCCTAGCAGTACTTTGTGAAAGTACTGCTTTTGATACTCTCTTCTCAGATGCAATTCTTGATTTGTCACAATAGTCTTTGAAGCATCAAATTCTCAAAACTCCTTCTGTAGATCTTGGGACTTCTACAAGGCAATGACCTCTTTGTCCACAATACTTTATCAAAATCCTTGTTTGAGGCTCATTTGTAATAGTCATGAACCAGCTTGTTCCTAAAGAGCATGATCATGAACTATAATTGCTGATCATCTACATCTTCAAGTCAACTGAATTGGATTCGGTTTACATGTAGTATCAACTTGATTTTCTTTCCTTACAGGAATGTAGTTCAGTGAAGGAGTTAGAATTTTAGATCAAACATCCAATCAGGACTTTTCCTTTCTGATTCATCTGATTCTCAAGAAAATCCACATGAAGACAATCTTGTACTTTTCTGGTGACCCTATTGTATACTCTAAAACCTTTGCTGTTAGTAGAGTAACCCAACAAATATCCTTCTTCTGATTTACCTTCAAATTTACCCAAATGATCCAAGGTATTCAGTATAGTCAAAGGACATCCAAATGGTTTCATGAAGCTAATGTTAGGAGATTTTCCCATTAATAGCTCATAGGGAGTCTTCATTTGAGGTTTAGTCACCAACACCCTGTTTAGAACATAACAAGCAGTATGTACTGCTTCAGCCCAGAATTGAATTGGTAGAAGTGAATCTGCAAGCATGGTTCTAGCTGCCTCAATGAGAGTCCTATTCTTTCTCTCAGCAACACCGTTTTGCTGTGGAGTCCTTGCAATACTGTACTCTCTTTGGATTCCTTTCTTGGCACAAAATTCATTCATCAACTTATTTTTGAACTCTGTCCTATGATCACACCTGATGGTTTTCACTTTTCTTCTTAGCTTGTTTTCTAAGCCCACAACCAAGTCATGAAGTATGTCATATGTCTCATCTTTGTAACCAAGAAAAATACCCAGCTGAATTTACTGCAATCATCAGTTACCACTAAGTAGTACTTTTTCTTGTTCAAACTTACTACTGAAACAGGTCCAAATAAATCCATATGGAGCAACTCTAAGGGATCTCTAACTGTTTTCTCCTCAAGCTTCTTGCAAGAAGCCTTATGTTGTTTACCCTTTTTACAAGCCAGACATGAATGATCATGTTTGAATGTCTTAGAAGGTAAACCTCTGACTAGATTGCTCTTAACCAATTTGTTGATATTCTTGAAGTTCACATGCCCCAATCTTCTGTGCCACAAAATAGCTTCATCTTCAGATGCTTTTGCAACCAAGCATGTTACTTCTCCAGAGGAAATTATGCTCTTAAGATTCAGACTGTATACATCATTCTTTCTAGGGAGCTCTGAGAGCACAGGTTTTCTCAAACAATCTTAAATTTGGAGATAGAATGAGACACTCAGTGTATCACTAAGAGAACATTATTGCTTTTTGTCACAATCTGTAGAGACAGATAGCGTTTGAATTTGAGTTCCTTCAATAGTGACATCTCAAAAATCTACTTATGATGTCTGTTCCTTTTCCTGTGATTCTTCTCCTTTAGAATCATTACCAAGGTACAGTAAACCTCTTTATAATCCTTGAAATCTGAGAGTTTGTCCTTGTATCCAGTATACTTACAGAGCAACACTATCAATAATTGCCATGATTCTTTTAGTTCCTTTTAGATTGCCCTGCACACACAATTAAGGAGTTAAAACTCTCTTAGGAACCCAATTCTTTACTGACTTGAATTCCCCTAATGGAGTTACATACTCAAAATTTAATTCTCTTGAGTTGTAAGATCATTATTCTTGTGCTATGTCTAGATAAGCACCTTTGTTCCATATTTGTGTTGGACTTGTCACAAACACTCCTTTTTACCCTTAGTCTGTGGAAGTACTGCTTGTGTCCCAGCAGTACTTTCTTTCTTAACCCATTTAGATTTTATAATTGGCTTTGGGCTTTTTGGTTTGTCAACAGTTCTTGTATTGAAAAACCTTTTGGGTGGTGAAGAGCCTGAAGCTCTTGGTCTTACATTATCCATTCTTGGATAATAAGGTCTACCAGTACTTGTGCGAAACACTGGTCTTGGGAAGTATGGCCTAGCAGTACTTTGTGAAAGTACTGCTTTTGATACTTTTGGTCTAGCAGTATTTTGGTAAAATGCACTAGCAGTACTTTGTGTGGTACTAGCTTGTGACATTTTTGATCTAACAGTACTTTTCAACATTCCTTGTAAGTACTGCTGATGGGATATAGACCTTCTTTGATGAGGGGTGCCCTCATAGTCACTTGAGAAATTTCTGTGATTTACCCTACTTGTGTTATTCCAAACTGATCTTGAATCCCTTGATCCCTTTGTTTCCAATGATTTAGGTTTTTGGGTCTTTTTGAGATTTCTTTCATGTAGATCACAATCCTTGATAAAGTGATCAGGACTGTAACATACAAAACATAATTTACCATCTCTGCACCCAATTCCCCTTCTCCTAGATCTTTGACCAAAACTATCCTTACTCCTAGGTGATTTGTTCTCAGAAGATGTTTCTGAATTCAAAATAGTTTGCTTTTAATTCTAAAATCCTAGTGGAACCTCTTCATACACTTTCAAACACAATCTTTCAATAATGACAATGTTTCTATCAATGTTAGACTTAACAGTATTTTGGGTTTGTTCTTTGTTTTTGATTAAGTCATCACTGTTTTTAGATTCACAAGATTCATGATCTGTTCCACTAGACTCTGAGTTTTGTTTGTTAATCACCTTATTTCTGATTGCAAGCTCATCTATCCCAGTAAAAGCAACATCTGCCCTAGGTGGAATAATTGTACCTGTGGGTGGAGGTACTGCTTTGTATGCCTTTTCTCTTTTGAAATTTTCATACAAAGGACTGTCAAACGTTTCATCCCCAGATGAATTGTTACTTTCCTCACTACTACTATATTCAACTCCAAATCCTATGCATGTTTTATCATTCAAAACTTTTTGTTTATTTAGGATTTCAGTTTGCAATAGAGTAGCATTGCTCCATTTTTCAAGTTTTTCTTTCAATTCATCCCTTTCTTTTATGCAGTTTCACTTCTTTTGTTTTTCGCCTAATTTCCAATCCCTCATTTTTAAATCATACTCCATCTGTTCATATTTGTCACCCCATGCGTATTCATTCTTTTCATGTGTTCTAATTATGACCTCTAATGATTCTAAACTCAATTGATATCCCTGAATTTCTAACCTAGCTCTTTGAAAATTATCTCTTTCAGTTTGATAATCATTCAACAATTTTTTATAAGATTTACTGCAATTAGAACAGTAGGGTACCTCTGAGTTAGAAGAATCGGTTGAGCTTGTAGCCATCAAAGCAAGAGCAACTGGTGCATTATCAGCTTCTTCGCTCCAGTCAAAAACTCCAAGTCCATCTTGTCCAAGATCCACATGGTCTGCATCAATCTCTATGCTCCAATCATCTTCTTCAATTCCATTCAGTGCCACCATAGCAAAAGTCACAGGATCATCATCAAATTCCTTGGTCCAGTCAATTTCACCTTGGCTGTCTTTTGCTACCAAAGCTTTTGAGTTTGAATCTTCAATGGGCACAATTCTCTTTTCCTTACTTCCATTTGCTCTGTTTGCCTGATATTTAGCAAACTTGCATTCCCTAGCAAAGTGACCCAACTTCTGACAGTTAAAGCATTCAATCTTTGACTTGTCAAAGGTGATTCCATTTTTAGGCTTGAGGTCTATGGGTCTTCCTGTCTTTCTCATGAACTTTCTTATTCTTGCAGTTATCATAGCTACTTGCCATCTGATGTCAATTTCTTCCATAGCATCATCATCAATTTGCAGCAAGTCTTCATCATCATGAGTTTCAGGCATAGAAGCTTGTTGAGCAAAGAAAGAACATATGATTTCATCTGAGTTGAAAGAAGAGTTGAGAGTTTCTTTCAACTTGCTTGATGAAGCCTGAGCATACCCTTTGGTGATGATTTCAGATTTATCATCAGCAGTACTTTGTCTAGAAGTACTGCCTTTGATTTCAGCAGACATAAAAGCAATACTTTGTGAATTTGAACTTGAAGCACCCTTCAACTCATGCTCATACACCTTCAGGTTGTTATAAAGATCATCAAAGTCCAATTCATCTAATCCAGGTTGTCCTCTAATCATTGTAGCAACCACATGCCACACAGATGGTAGACTTCTGAGAAATTTTAAATTAGCATCTTCACAGGATACCTTAGCATCATACAACTCTAGCATACTAATAATGTTCTGGAATCTTTCGTATGCTGAGTCTAGCTCTTCTCTGGCTCCAACAACAAAGGTCTCAAACTGTTGTTTCAAGAGATTCTTCTGCATCTTCTTAGATTCCTTATTACCTCCAAATCTTGCTTTTATAGCAGCCCACAAACTCCTGGCATCTTGAGCATCATGGAAGCTCAAGAGATGTCTATCTGGTATTGCAGAGAGCAATATGTTGAGAGCTTTCTCATTGTTTCTCCTAGCATTGACAACAATTGAGGTTTTCGGTGCAGAAGGTTGTCCTGAGGAAGAAGCTGGTTCTGTTGTAGCCTGGTCACCATTAGTGATTATATCCCATAGAATATGATCAGTAATTGCAATATACTGTCTCATCTTCATGCACCATAGGTCATACTCACCCTTCTTGATGATTGGAATTCGTAGTGCAGTGACAGATGAGGCAGGAGGGTGGTTTTCAGCTTCAGACATCTTTAGTGTTTTGCGAAGATATCGGATCTTCAAAGTTCTTCTAAATCAGAATTTCCTCACAAGCTCTGATACCACTTGTAGGATCGATGTACTCTAATATGTTGAACCTTTAGCTTGTAAAGGATATTACTACCTTGAATAAATCCAAGATAATAACCAAGAAACACTGACAATGAATACTATCAATTATGCGGAATCTAATTGACAATATTAAGAAGAACACAAAGTAATAACCAAACGATTACTTTTATTCTCACACCTTGAATCTGCCTAACTTTGCAGATCCCTAAAACACTAATAATACTAACTGTCAAATCTTCTTCTAAGATTTGTTCTAATACTTGTACTCATACACGTACCTAACTATGCCTTCCAAGGGGTCCTTTTATAGACATCAAGGACTAACCCTATTGGGCTTACAGCCTGTTTACAACCTGTCAAGCTTATCTTCTCCTAATACAATTCTTCTAGAATGTTAAACCCGACATAAGCAGTACTTTGACATCACTAACAGTACTTTAAACACTAGCAGTACTTTGATATAACTAGCAGTACTTTGTTATCTGCTAGCAGTACTTTACAATATTTCCTAACAATCCTCCCCTAACTTGATGTTAACTTGCTTAACTTCAAGTTTTCATCATTCTTCCATGCACAGCTTGTTTCTTCATCTTGATGAATATTCAGACATATCTTTTTCTTGTTTAGCCTTCACTTCTACAGATCTTTGAAGTCTTGATAACACTTTCACTCTTTGATGTATAGATATGCCTGAGTATTTATAATCTTTAATTAAAATCTATGAATTTCACTCAGTCAAATTTCTTGTTGACGTCTTATTACTAAACATGTTTATATTCCAGGTAACCAGGATGAAGGCAACGATAGCGCGTGGAGGTGTCGCTTCGCATCTCGGTTGATAATTTTATCTGACTAGCACTACCTTATTTCTTCCTTGACTTTAATAAGAAATGTCTTAATGTGTTTTAATCAACCATACTTGTCTTTTATTCTGAAACAATCTCAGATTTTATCAAATGTTGTAATGTTATCGGTGCAATCCTGTGTGGGAACCTAAACCCAAACTTTTTCTTTTCTTCTATTATTAATTATGGAACACATGTTTTTTCTGAACTCACTGTATTATGGAGTACGTTATTTATCTATTACATTTTTCTCTGATTAATAATGGAACACATGTTTGTGAAACATCTTATTTGGGTCGTTTTCTATTATCTTGGTGTATTGTGCTATTTAATACCCAATTGCTATTTCCGTTGCGCAATCCAAAGTTGGGGGTGTTACAATCCAAATATATACATATGTATAAATCGTTACCAAAAGTCTGTTTTTAGCCTTCAAAATAACTAGTTTTAGCTTATTGGGCCTTGAGGCCCATTAGTAGTCCAAAATAATGTTTATTAATTTCAAAATCCATTTTAAGCCCATTAAAAAAATAAGTCCAACGAAAAATCAACAAAAGAAGCCAATGCTCACGGACCAAGACTAAGCCATGGTTTGGGCTTAGCTTATTGGGCCGTGGCCTTTTAAGCCCATAATAAGCTATCCATAGCTTATTATTAAGCCGTTAAGCTACGCACGTTCTTAAATCTCAAAATAAGCTATAACCAAAAGCCATGAAAATAAGCCGGACCACAATAAGGTCCACAATAAGCCGCGACTTATTAGGCCTTATTGGACCGTGGGTTTTATAAGCCCAAAACAAGTTATGCTACTTTCAAAAATACGTAAATAAGCTCTAGGTACTTTTAGTTACCAAAATAAGTTACAAAAATAAGCTACAAAAATATAGTAATAGAGGTAAATGACCAAAAGTACTCCCTTGGTCTTCCTTTTTCATGCCGTAAGATTTTAAGCTCCAAAAACCAAACATAGAGCTTATATAATAAGCAAATAAGCTATTAGTTGATATCATAATAAGCTATAAAAATATGACAAGTATAGGTAATAACCAAAAATGCTTTTCCTTTGTTTCCTTTTTAAGCCGAAAGTATATAAGCCATAAATAAGCTTATTTTAAGCCAAAAACAAAAATAAGCTACTAAGTATATACATGTTATTCAACCATCACGTCTAAAATAATAAAATGGTCTTTTCCTTGCCTCTTTTCCCCACGTTCAAACCAAACAAACATCCCTTAATATTTATTTTAAAACTTTAATCTTTCGATTTTAAGAAAACAAACCGTATAACTATTATCTATGCATCATAACACTACTAAAAGTACAAAAATATTTGAGAAATAGATGACTTACAAAGAAGGTTTTGAAAATGAGATTAAGCACTAAACCGACAACTCAAACATTGTTTTAATCATACCACACCTACTAGAAACTACCCGGACTAACTTAGACTTCCATGTTTTGAATCAAAGTTGAAAAAAATGAAATGTTTGGTATGTGTGTATGTGCGTCCGAGCTAAGCAAAGAGAGAAAGAGAGAAATGAAATTTTGATGTGTGTGAAAAATGAATGAAAGTGTATGTTTGAATCAATATAAAACAAATGAGGAGTGTACCACTTGGGAAAAGGTTGCTAAAAATTTACCTTATTGTCCCTTGTGGGGTTTGAACCACCTAGCTCTCTTAGGAGGGATCCTAGGTGCGTTCTAGCTCTTGTCAGGTTACTAAATGGTCTAAACTCATGATTTAAAACGTGACCCGAAGTTTCCTAGTATTTTTAATGGATGTAAAAATGTTTTTACTTACACTTTGACTATTCACACTATAGATTTTAGGGTTCAATTGTCTTAGATTTACTATGGAGCATTTATGGACATGTCAGAACGCGTTGCTTGACATTTTAAGCTGTTTGCTGGAAAATCTCCTGAAGATTGATCAAATATAAATATAATCATCTCTAATGAGATAATTAAAGAGAATAATTGTACTAATGATCAAATAGATAATAAACAGATTACCGTTAAATATGGTAACTGATTTGACGGAAAATAGAAAATGTCAAAAGTCAAAGGACTTAAATAGGATATTACAAGATTAGAAAATCCACAAGGGTTACATTCTACCCCCTTAAAAGAAATTTCACCCTGAAATTTAACTATCACTAGCACTAAAGAGATGTGGGTATTTGAGTTTTATCTGATTCTCACGTTCCCAAGTAAACTAAGGCCCTCGTTTTGAATTCCATCAAACCTTAACGATAGGAATCCTACTCCGCTTTAGTTTCTTGAACTCCCTTTCTAGGATTTCTACTGGTTCTTCCATAAAGTTCAACTTAGCATCAACTTGGATGTCCTCTAAAGGCACATGTAGGGTTTGGTCGGCCAAACATTTCTTAAGGTTTGACAAGTGAAATGTGTCATGAACATCGTTTAGATCCTCAGGTAGTCTCAACCTATAGACTAATGGACTGATCCTCTCAGTGATCTCAAATGGTCCAACCAACGTAGGTGCTAACTTGCCTTTCTTCCTAAAGCATGCCACACTTTTCCAAGGGGACACTTTAATTAGAACATGGTAACCTACACTAAATTCTAAAGGTTTCCTTCTTCTATCTGCATAGCTCTTTTGTCGATCACGTGCAGCCTTAAGCCTATCCTTAATCTGTGAGATCTTCTTAGTGGTCTCTTGTACTATCTCAGGCCCTATTAATTGTCCTTCTTTAACCTTTGCCCATAGGATTGGTGAACGACACTTTCTCCCATAAAGTACTTCAAACGGTGCACATCTCACACTAGAATGATAACTGTTATTGTAGGAAAACTCCAACAAATGGAAGATGAACGTCCCAACTTCCCCCGAAGTCCATGACGCATGCTCTGAGCATGTCTTCCAAGGTTTGGATTGTACGCTCGCTTTGACCATCGGTCTGTGGATGGTAAGACGTACTCATGTCTAACGTAGTTCCTAATGCCTCCTGCATTGACTGCCAAAACCTTGATGTGAAGCGACTATCATGATCAGATATGATTGAGATCGGCATACCATGCCTCGCTATGATTTTGTTAAGGTAGAGTCTAGCTAGCCTATCCATCTTATAGTCTTCACACATAGGTAGAAAATGAGCAGACTTAGTCAATCGTTCAACGATGACCCAGATTACATCATGCCCACTACTAGTTCTTGGTAATTTCGTAACAAAATCCATGGCTATTCTCTCCCATTTACACTCGGGAATCTCAAGTTGGTGCAGCAAGCCAGATGGCCGCTGATGTTCAGCCTTAATCTTAAAACAAGTCAAGCTTACTAACATACAAGGCTATATCTTTCTTCATTCCCAGCCACCAGTTCTTATCCCTAATGTCATAGTACATCTTATCAGCTCCTGGGTGTATTGAGTATTTCGACTTATGAGCTTCGTCCATTATCAGGGTTATCACATCACCCGTCAAAGGGACCCATATTCGATCTAGATATTACCATGCTCCATCACTCCTACGCTCCATCTATTTGTCTAGATCTCGCAACATTTCTGCTAGTGCATCGACAACCTCAGATGCTTCATTCTGAGCCGCTAGTATCATATCCTTGATACTCGACTAAATGGTCATGTTTATTGCTCGAACTCTCTTAGGCTTAATTCTCTCCTTTCTACTTAGTGCATCAGCTACTACGTTTGCCTTACATGGATGATAGTGAATCTCGCAGTCATAGTCGTTGAATAGCTCTATCCAATGACGTTGACGCATATTCAGTTCCTTCTGATTAAAGATGTGCTGAAGACTCTAGTGGTCGGTGTATATGACGATCTTTGTCCTATATAGGTAGTGCCTCAATATCTTAAGGGCAAATACAACTGCACCTAATTCCAAATCATGGGTAGTGTAATTCTTCTCGTGTATCTTTAATTTTCTAGAGGCATATGTGATCACCCTACCCCTCTGCATAAGCACATAACCTAGTCCTAGACCTGACGCATCGCAGTATACTATGAAGTCTTCTGGTCCATCAGGGAGAGCTAGAACATGCGCATTACATAACTTATCCTTCAAGATCTGAAATGCTTCTTCCTGTTCCTCACCCCAAACATAGGTCTTATTCTTCTGAGTCAAGATGCTAAGCGGTTTAGCGATCTTGGCAAAATTCTCGATGAATCGACGGTAATATCATGCTAATCCTAAGAATGAACGAACTTTAGATGAGGTTCAAGGGGCTTCCCAATTCTTAACAGCTTCAATCTTACTAGGGTCTACATTTATACAATCACCGTTAATCACATGCCTAAGGAACTATACTTCTTGAAACCAAAATTCACACTTAGAGAATTTTGCGTACAGTTTCTTCTTCTTGAGCAGTTCTAAGATTAACCCTAGATGCATCTCATGCTCTTCCTTGGTCTTAGAGTAGATCAATATGTCATCTATGAACACTATCACAAACTGTCTAGGTAAGGTCTACACACTCAGTTCATCGAGTCCATAAATACTGCTGGTGTATTCGTCAAACCAAAGGGCATTACTGTGAAATCGAAATGTCCATATCGAGTTCTAAATGTAGTCTTTGGAATGTCGTCCTCATGCACTCTCAGCTGATGGCATCCAGACTGAAGGTCTATCTTAGAGAAATATTGTGATCCTTAAATACTATGATCCTTGCAGCTGATCAAACAGGTCATCTATCATAGGGAGGGGATAACGGTTCTTAATGGTTAGCTCATTCAACTCTCTATAGTCTATGCACATCCTAAATGAACCATCCTTTTTCTTAACGAATAATACTGGTGCTCCCTATGACGATGAACTTGGTCGAATGAAACCCTTGTCTTGGAGTTCTCTAGGTTGATTTGACAACTCCTTCATTTTAGAAGGCGCCAAATGATATGGACACTTCGCGACAGACATGGCTCTAGGGATTAAGTCGATATGAAACTCGAATTCTCGGGAATGTGGTAACCTGATAGGTCATCAGGAAATACCTTGGGAAAGCTCCTAACTACAATGATGTCTTTTAGTTTTTGCTCTTTGGTCTTTGCACTCATAAGGTGCCTCACATTCTCTTTTGGTTTTTCTCTAAAGACTCTAAGTATTTCGCCGTGTGGTAGTGGAATCCTAACTACCTTCTCATGGCAAACGATTTTGGCCTTGTGCCCGGACAACCAGTCCATCCCTACAATTACATCAAAACTCCCGTGTCCAAATGGTATCAAGTCGATGTTAAAGGTATAACCTTCTATCTCTAGTTTACAATCATGGATAACCTTATTGATTTCTACTAGTTACCCGTTGGCTATTTCAATCTCATAGCAAAAACCTAGGTCATTGGGCTCTATGTCTAATAGAGGTATGAAAGTATTGGAAACAAAGTTATAGTCGGTACCGGAATCAAATAGTGTTGTAGCATAATGGTTGTTTAGAGTAAACGTACCCGTCACAATGTTCGGGTCTTGGCAAGCTTCCTCTGCTCCCATTATAAATGCTCCTCCACATGCCTGATTGCCATTGTTTCCATGATCTTGACCTCCCTCAATAGCCATACTTTGATTTTGATGGTTTCCTCCTTGTCGTAGTGCTCGGTTTAACCTAGGGCATGCTGCTTTGTAGTGATCAGTACCACCGTACTCAAAACACGCCCCTCGAGCAGTTGTCAGGTTTCTAGCATTTAATGGAGTCACCATCCTAGGCCCCGCCCTGCAATCCCTGGCAAAGTGCCCTAAATGATTACAATTCGTACACTTACGAGATTGCATCTCGGGGTTATGGTGAAAGCTATAGTTTGTACACTTGGGTGCCGTACCTGTGTACTCTTTCCTAACAGGGTTAGTGACTGTGGAATACGCTCTACCAGTCCTAGATCTCTTATTGTCATCCTTAACATTCTCATTCCTACTTAATTCCCCGTAATTTCCTCTCTTCTTTGTATTCTTCCTCAACAATCCATTCCTAATTGCCTTGTCGGTTAGCATTCCAGCTTTTAACACATCACTCTGAATTGTTGTTGGCTCCGTTGCTGCCACCATCACACGGATCTGTGGAGAAAGGCCATATATATACCTCTCAATCCTTTTGTTCTTAAGGGTAACCAAATGAGGGACTAACCTAGCAAGCTTATGGAATCGATCAGTGTACGCAGAATGGCCAGCTCCGACCATCACATAACCCCAAAACTCAGATTCCAGCTTTTGCAACTCATTGTTTGGACAAAACTCCTTTCTTATCAAACCTTTAAAGTCCTCCCAAGTCATGCCAACTTTGGCTTCCCGACCTCTAATCTGGACCTGGGTGTTCCACTATATCAGTGCCTTATCGATAAATGAACCGGTAGTGTACTTGACCTTCTGGTTAGCTCCACACCCACTCATGTCCTAGACTGATTCCATTTTCTCAATCCAGCGGGTGTAGATTATCGCATCACCCTTCCCATCATAATCCTTTAGGTTACACGCCATAAAATCCTTGTACGAACAACCATTTCGACCATTGCTCATGTTAGCACTCCTAACATCACCCTGTATTTTGCTAGCGTGATTACCTACTTGAGCAATGATGGTAGGAAGTAGATCTTGCAATTGCTGAGCGATGATCGTAGAGAAGTCAGGGACTTCGTTAACGCCTCCATTTGCCCCAATACCTTTGTCATCTCCTTGAGCATCTTGATCACCAGTTCGACCACCAACTCTGCCCGTTGGTTCTCCAGTTCTTCCACCTCCTCTACCAGTCCGTACACCCGTCCTTCCACCTCGTGGTGCAGCAGTCTATCGACCTGCACTTTGTGTTGTCATTATTGGCGGCATTGTCTACGCAAGGGAGGATGTAGGTAACATTAGGTAGGAGGGAGATTTCGCATATAGACGGTCCTAATATACTATAGTACGCATATATACGGTCCTAAGGTGTCAACACCAATTTGAGCGAACAGGATAGCCAAATCCACGTGGGTCGTGACGCATTCATAATTACGCTGGCCACCGTATTTATATATGGTTCCTTTCCTAGTTGTACTCAGTATCATGCTTACGCAGCTCAGTGAGTGACTCATCTAGTTCGATAAACGATATATAAGATAGACAATATATTAGATAGACGATATATATAATAGATGATATAAGATAGATGATATAAGATAGATAATAGATACGCGTAAAAGCAAGTATAAGCGAAACACCGCATACATAGATCTTATCATGCAAGCTATAAAAAGGTTCTTAGGTTATAGTCTAGGCCAAACCACCTAATTCTTTATAACCTTGGCTCTGATTGCTAATCTGTCACACCCCGACTACGGCGGAAACATGAGACATGACGGAGGATTGATCGTCATAACATAAAGCGTCAATATAGAGAAAACTAATATGCATTAACACAAGTGTTACAACATCCTCTGACAACAGGTATGGAACTTGTGTCAAAACAGGTTGAACCACATCACATAGTTTGAAATTTATTACAATCAATGCCTCATATCCGGAGGGATACAAATCTAAAGGAAATCAAATAAACAAAACTAAAACATAGTCTCAATGCAACTCTCAATGATAAGATCCAAAATGCATGCCCTTAGGCCAGTTAAAGTCTCTAATCCTGGCTTCATGGATCATTTACATTACCTAAAAATGATACTCGAAAGGGTCAACGTTATGTTGGTGAGCTTGTAGGTTTAGGAGTAAACCCAGTTGCTGTGCTAGAATTTAAGAGTGGACACTTGTGCAATATGAAAGCAGAATGCTTACAATAGTATTTAAATTATCAACACAATCAACACATCATACTAGGGTATCCTAACCTAAATCAACAGAACAATAGAATCCTCGCACGCTTATAGTCCTCCGAACCTATCGCTTACCAGCTAGAGCTACACAGTTGGCTAAATAGTGCAGAAATTCACGTTGGAACTTCGCATAAATAGATCTCATAGCATTCACATAGTGTTCGCATATCATTCATATAGTGTTCACATAGCATTCATACACACAATCATAGGCACATAGCATAGTCCAAAAGAAATAAAAGGTTTTAGCACAATATAAAAAGTAGTTGAAATAGGTTTTTTACAAAGACAGGTCCCAAAATCTAGAAACATAAAATGTGAATGATAACAAGTTTTATCCATCTTCAAGTCCATGCCACTCCATGGCCATAAGTTGCTCAATTATCCTGGTATACATCTTAAAAAGGGTCAACACAAAGGTTGAGTGAAATTCATAGGTTTATGGTAAATAGTTTGAATACAAATTATAGTGTAATAATTGCATGAGCACCATTATTATGGAAAACAATATTATTATGGAAAACAACATTATCATGGAGAACAACATTATTATGGAGAACAGTTGAATGCAAGTCATTATAATGGTAATAATTGCAATGAATACAACTATCATGGAAAAATGGTAACATTATTATTGATTAAGCTCATGGAACACAACTTCGGTTTACATGAACATCACCGTAGTGACATTGGTTGGGGAACAGATGTCCCTGTGGAAAGGTAACTTGCCAAGGTGACCTATTAGGTCAAATATAGTGCGTTTGGCTACCCTATGAATGGTATACAATTTTGGGAGCCGTCAGCCACCAATAAGATCTATTTTCACGAAGTCTTTGAAAAATAATCGCTTGAGTTATAAGATAAACAGAGTATGTAAGAAGAGTTTGTGAAACGCAAGCATGTATCCCCTCGGCGTGTTGTTATAAAAAAACATGTAAATAAGTAAGATGAGGCGAGGTTTTATGAACTTCTCACTTAACAGAATAGGGAATTCTGATTGAGTGGCAAAAAGTTTATCTTGAAGACGTCCGTATGGGGTTTTCTGTAGTTCGATGTTATCTACTCGGGCGAGAAAGTTTAGAATATCGATTGAAAGAAAGCAGCTTCGTCACGTAACCTGGGATAATATGTCGAGTCTTAGTTTGATTGTCAAATCTTCATAACGTTTAATCATGTTTGATTTATTAATTTATGGATATAGTGTATCACTGTTCGGGCCATCATAATTCAGAGGTCATTCAGTAAACGTTTGAGCTAGGGCACTTTAAATCGTAAACCTAACAACTCAGTCAGATCGTAATACCAAGATGAAACCCCCTTAATATGAAGCTCCCTAGTATTGTGGTACGATATAGATTCGGGACAGGAATTTTAAAAGCACATCGATGATGAATTATATAATAGTTATAACATAGTCGGTTTTAAGCGTTTTGCTCAATAACTGGAAATGATAAGCACGTCAAGCGTTAATTAAAGTTATGTCTTATAAGGTTTTGAACACATTTTTACACTTTTTCAAGATGTTACATTTTAGACCCTTAAGAATGAAAAATGACAAAATATACCCTTGGAGTTTTCACTTTTACAAGTTTGGTCCTTCTAGTTTAAAAGATGTACAAAGTAAACCTTGTATTTTGGAAAGTGACATAATAGACCCCTATAGTTATAAATTTGATAAAATGACATTTTCAGTCCCTTTAGTTATAAGTTTCAGAAAGTTACGATATTAATTTTTTTTTTTTTTTTTTTTTTTTTGTTTTTTTTTTTTTTTTTTTTTTTTTTTTTTGTTTTTTTTTTTTTTTTTTATTTACCTTTTGCATGAAAAATGTATCGTTTTTAGTCCAAAATATATAATAATGATATTTTCAATATAAAAAGTAATTTACAGGTTATATCTTATTAATATAAGCTAAAATATGAAGGTTTAACATAACAAAAGTTCAAAATAACAATTCGTTAAGCTAGACATCAAAACAGGTCGAATTAGGGTTTAAAAACGAAAATGCATGGGTTTTAAGCTTCAAGCTTTTAAGACTTAGTAAAATACTTATAATATTGTTAGATAAGCTTATTAGGATAGATTATAACATTAGTTTACAAGTTTAGCTTCTAGATTAAAAGAAAACATGTTTTTAGGGTTTCATAGGTTCGATTTGGATCAAAATGGAAAAATGCATGGGTTTTTGAGTTCAAAGCTTTTAAAATGGTTTAAGCATGATCATATGAACATTATAAGAGTATTGAAACAAAATGTGAGCTTATGGAAACCTGATGTTGTGCTTTTAGATTGGCAAACAGTCAAATGGGGGGACTTTTAGCTTCGTACGCTAGAATAACAAACTTTTAGGCTCAAGACTTGGTTTCTTTGCTTCACTTATGATCTTGGGACTTCTATTGGTCTTATATTGCTGCTATGGAAGTGTTAGAATTCCATTTGTGGATAAGAAAGGAGTTGTGGGGGATGATTTGAATGTGTGGTGTGGTTCGGCTATTTATAGGATGAAAACACCATTGGTGCCCAAGTTTTCTTGGGGATTAAGGGTTATAAGCTATAGTATGATGACACATGGATGCTAGGAATGAGTACTGAGGTCTAGGTTAGTAGCTATGAAGTGTTGGAAGGTTTTTAGGGGTGTTTGGGTGTTCGGCTAGAAAAGAGACAACAAGGTGATGATGTAGCCAACTTGGAGGCCAAGGAATGAATTAGATGTGCTTGTAAGCTACTTAGGAGCTGAAGTAGGTGAGTCATTGAGGTGCTTGAGGTGTTAGAGTGCTTGCTTAGGTTTAAAATGGGTCATTTTGGAGGGAAAAAGGTAATTGGGTAGAACTAGGGTTTGTTTAGGGTTTTTAAGGTTTTTCTTCGAGCTAGGGTTAAGGTTTAAGGTAGATTAAGGTTTAGGATTAGTGTTAGGATTATAGTTTATTGTTTAGGATTGGTGGTTAGGGCTTAGTTTTAGGTTTTAGGGCTTAATTTTTAGGTTTAAGGTCAAACTAGGGTTTAGGGTTTTGTTTTAGGTTTTAAGGTTTTTAAAATATGTATGAGGGCTTATGAGTAGAGTAATTAGGGTTTACATGTCACATATTGAGTGTAGTAGCTTGTACAAAAGTGGTGGTAAAGAAACTAGAATGAAAACGGTGGTAAAACAGTTATTTTGGATGTCATGCTTAATGACTTATACATTGTGCTTTTAAGGACTTGTACATTGACTTGGAGGGAGTTTATATTTCAAATGGGATGTTATATTACTTGTACATATGCTTTGATTGTTTGTACATTGATTTTATATGTATATATAGTTAGGGTTTAAAGGTAAACGTTTAACGTTTAAAGCCTGTTTTGATATAACGTTGCAAATGGTACATTATATGAGTAATGTATTTTGTAAAAATGATATTAAGATATTGACTTGACATATTAGGATGTTTATATGATATAAAGATAGATATAGTTGGCATTGGTAGGTTGTGTGAACTTGTTTAGTTTGCTATGTAAACAATGTCACATAATAGAATGTAATAAAGCAAAAAATTTCCCATACAAATGTGATCATAATAAAATAGGTTGATTTTGCATTGATGAAAACTTCGGGTTGTTATATAAATAGATCTCATAGTATTCACATAGCACTCACATAACATTTATATAACATTAATATAGTGTTCACATAGCATTCATACATATAATCATAGGCACATGGCATTGTCCAAAAGAAATGGAAAGGTTTTTGCACATTATTAAAAGTATTTGAAATAGGTTTTGAGTATCATTTTCCCCTAACGGAAAAGAGTTTAAAAATAGGGCTACGAGAACTCACCTTTAAACACAATGATAAGTAGTTGATTGTATGCAACGGCATCCAGACTCGACCAAATCCAGTTAATGTCCGATTTTAGATTTATATTTCTTAAATGTATGTTTAATGTTGAGGCATAGAAGTCAAAATGTGCGTTGTACGGTCACTTTTAATGTTATTGGTTGCGTGATTAAGACTCGAAGAAGATATATCAAAGTATGTGTGTTAGATAGTATACACTCATAGTATTTAAGAAATTAGATGAGAAAAATATCTAGACTTAGATAATAATTGTAAATAAATATGTTCCGGTAATCTATCCGGTAGTCTTTAGTTACTTAGTTTAATTGTATAAATTGTGAAAAGTGACACGTTTTTGTTACGTTAAATCAATTAATAAAAGTTTTAGAATTTATAAAATTATAAAATATATTTTCGTCTTTTAGTCGGTTTATTAAAATAATAATACTTTATTATTTCGTCCTTTTTGTCGGATTTTTAAGAAATTATGTTTTTAGTAGGATATTCTAAGTATAATATTTTTATGAAATTTTGGCATGACCCGTTCGTTTATAAGACGTTTCCAAGGTTTTCAAACCTCATTTTTCAAACACTTTCTCTTAAATAAATCAATTCCAACAAAACGACCAAAATTCACATTTCGCGTTATTTATCAAGACGTATTTCCTTTAGATGACTATTTGACTATCCAAATATATATATAAGTATAAATCGTTACCAAAAGCTCGCTTTAGCCTTCAAAATAACTAGTTTTAGCTTATTGAGCCTTGAGGCCCATTAGTAGTCCAATATATTGTTTATTAGTTTCAAAACCTATTTTATGCCCATTAAGAACATAGTCCAACGAATAATCCACAAAAGAAGCCAAGGCTCACGGACCAAGACTAAGCCATGGTTTTAGGTTTAGCTTATTGGGCCGTGGCATTTTAAGCCCATAATAAGCTATCCGTAGCTTATTATTAAGCCGTTAAGCTACGCAAGTTTTTAAATCTCAAAATAAACTATAATCAAAAGTCATGAAAATAAGCCGAACCACAATAAGGTCCACAATAAGCCGCGGCTTATTAGGCCTTATTGGACCATAGGTTTTATAATCCCAAAACAAGCTATGCTAGTTTCGAAAATACACAAGTAGGCTATAAGTACTTTTAGATACCGAAATAAGCTACAAAAATATGACGAAAGATGTAAATGACCAAAAGTACTCCCTTGGTCCTCCCTTTCTTTGCCATGAGCATATAAGCTCCAAAAACCAAACATAGAGCTTATTTAATAAGCTAATAAGCTATTAGTTATTCTAGTTCATAAAATAAGCTACCATAATAAGCTATAAAAATATGACAAGTATAGGTAATAACCAAAAATGCTTTTCCATTGTTCCCTTTCCAAGCCGAAAATAAATAAGCCATAAATAAGCCGTATAAGCTTATTTTAAGCCGAAAATAAAAATAAGCTATTAAGTATATAAATGTATTCAACCATCACGTCTAAAATAATAAAATGGTCTTTCCTTTGCCCTTTGTTCCCACGTTCGAACCAAACAAAAACCCCTTAATATTTATTTTAAAACTTTAAGCTTTCGCTTTTTAGAAAACAAACCGTACAACTATTATCTATGCATCATGACACTACTAAAAGTACAAAAATATTTAAGAATTGATTACTTACAAAGAGGGACAACCCAAACGTTGTTTTAATGATACCACGCCTACTAGAATCTACCCGGATGAACTTAAACTTCCATGTTTCTTGATAAAAATCAAAATAAGAAGTGTGTGTATGTGTGTGTGTGTTTTTTTTGGACGCAAGAGAGAAAGAAAGAAGAATAAGAATGAAGTATGTGTAAAAATGACATGAGAAGTGTGTGATTTGAAAAGATACAAGACAAAATTTGGTACCATGGTTGAGAAAAACTAGCTAAAATGTTGCCTGGTTGTCTCTTGTGGGGTTCGACCGGCCATAGGAATCCTAAGGGGTTCCTATGTGCTTTTTGGCTCTTGTCGGGTTACTAAACAGTCTAAACTCGTGATTTAAAACATGACCCGAAGTTTCTTAGTATTTTTAATGAATGTAAAAATGTTTTTACTTTAACTTTGACTATTTACACCATAGGTAATAAAGTTGAATTGTTCTAAATTTGATATGCACATTAACGGACGTGTCGGGACGTGTTATTTGATATTTTAAGCCGTTTGTGGGAAAGTCTCCCGGAGATTGATAAAATATAAATATAATCATCTAAAATGAGATAATTAAAGAGAATAATAGTACTAACGATCAAATGGATAATAAACTGATTACCGTTAATCACGGAAATTGATCTGACAGGAATAGAAAATGATAAAAGACAAAGGGCTAAAATAGAACATTATGAACTAGAAAATCCGCAAGGATTACATCAAGTATCGCATTTAATGTGTATAATAGGCGGGAAAGTATACGCTAGGGAACAATAAGTTCAGGACCAACTATGAAATAAGAACTAAAAGTTCAGGGACGAATAACCAATGAAACGTCATAACTCTTCATATTGACACTTGAAAATGAAAAGACATGAATGTTTACGGTTATGAAACATCATAACCCTTAACACAAGCTCTTATCTAAAGGACTACTTTAGATCACAAGTCTCATCTTCCAAAAAAATATCAAACGCATAGAAACGTCAAAATGGATGTTCATCTTGAAAAACTTTCACATGCCGTAATTCTAAAATTTATGCTCATTGTAGGTTGTGCAAATGGAAAGGGGGATTAGGAACAATGATGAAATGGCACGAAAACTGTTGGACATTGTGAAAGATCTTGACAAAGGTTTGACAAAAAGGCAGGCAATTATTGATGAGTTAAAGATTAAAAAGGGTATGGGTGCGTTGAAAGCTGTTACATTTTTCAGGAAACTTGAACATTGCGAGTTGGAGATGCGCCATCAATTAATGATGCAGATCAACGAAACTCAGTTGCGTACCTTTGAAAAAAAAGGAATTTGTTAAAGCTATGAAGAAACTTTAAATGGGTGATAATGTTGTTCTTCTAATGTATTTTGTGTTATTCTTCTATCGTTATTGACAATAAACTAATATGATGAAAGCTTGACTTTTACAACATTGCATAGTTTTGTGTTGTGCGTTGTTCTTCAGCATTGCCTTGTTTTGTATGTTGATGTAATATGATTCAATAAGTTTGACTTTTACAAGTAATTTGTTCGGATTAGTTTGACTTTTACAAGTCAATTTGGGTAGTTTCAAAACAAATACTAGTTTCACTACTACTTGTTACTAAACATGATATACCCAAACAAATTGGTTAACTGCATAACAAACAATAAACAGCATTTGAAAACCTTACAATACACACTATATTCATATTCATTCAAGGTTAAGGACCATAATCAGGTAGTCAAAAACCAGCTGAACACATAAACCACCGCAAACCAAATACCATGACGACTAAAACCTAACCTAGTGCCCCCAAATTCATATTACTAACAAAAGTATGCTTCTCACGAACACCAAGATGGGATTCATTCACCATAATCTGGACACACGTCATCTTATCAAAATCACACTTTTGCCCACATCTCAACAAACGAGCAACTTCCTTTGCCACACGGTTACCACTTAACCTTTCAAACTCATACCACATCTCCCTTCTTTAACAACGTTTAACACCTCCTCACATAGCTCTAGAAACTTCTCATCAAGCTTCAACTCCGTATCCACTTGTCTCCCCATAAAGAGTAGCATTTGATCTTCAAATTTTATTAGACTTTACAGCCTTTGCAAGCTCCTCGATACAAGCATTTTTTTATGAACAGATGTTAATGAAAATAGTTTAGTTTAAAAGGATTGTAATGATTTATTTATAAGGTGGGAGTTTGGAATGAGTGAGTTACGGTTTTTGAGATTTTACCGAAATGCCGAGTTTTATGACAAGTTGGGTGTGAAAAAAAAGTCGGTAGATAAAATAAAAAGGCCCACAAAAAAACAACGCAGGGATTAAACGTGCAATCGGATATAAGACAAAAAATGAATAGTAATGTTTACTGTTTTGACTAAGTACTTAGGGACCAACGATGCAATCTAAATTTAAACAGAAAAGACGATTGTACCCTTCAATGAAAGATTAACATGGCCTAGATAACGACAGAAGTAACCGTCGTTACGTATAAAGAGACTCGAGGGACCAAACAGACAACAAAAACCAACTATAAGGACGACGTACAAGAGTCCCCGTTATCTGAAGACCAAACAGGCAGACGAGTTCACATCCGAGACCTACGATGTAATTTACCCTAATTATTAACTAATCAATCAAACTTTTTTAATATTCTGACATGAATGTTTAGAGGTAACAAAAAACATTGAACCTGTCTTAGACGCATGTTTTAGATCAAGGATCCCACAAAATCTAATTTTCAGATATTCTGTATTATACTCCTTCCGTCTCATTTTTATTGTTCACGTTTATTTTTTGGGATGTCCCAATTTAATTGTCCACTACTAAATATAGATAGAGAAGTTTGATCAAGTTTACTATATTACCCTTGTTTGAAATTATTATTACAAACTTTAAAGAAGACTTTAATTAATTAGCTAAGGGTAAAACTGTTATTCTGTCAAAAAGTAAGAAAGATAAAGCAGTAATAAATACACTTTTCTTAAACTGTGTGTTTTTTATCGGGGGACGATAATTTTGAGACGGAGGGAGTAATAAGATCTATGTCCTTCATTGTGTTGTTCCATTATCTCATGTCATAACTCCTACTAGTATTCTAATTAGGGATTGAGCCAATAGATTTGTGACTACATTCAATTCCCCACTCGTTTTTTACATAAAAGGAAAGAACTTCAATCCTTTTTCTAGTCTATTCTAATGACTATTTCTTTAGTAAGAATAATTTCTGGTTAAGTAAAGTAGGCATGCTTTTGCTAAACCGACATGTGGAATTCACAACTTATCGTGTAAAAAATAAATTTCGTGTCTTATTCCCTTTAGCTGGCTTTTATTTGAGAGGCCCAATTTTCATTTTTAACATCTAATAATGCTGAAAAGAATCATCTTTATAATGCATAATATTATACGTGCTTAACCATGGAGTGATGGAGACATGGAGTCATATATATTGAATCATTAAATTTATTAAAAACTTAAAATTGGGTTTCCAGACAGTTTTATAAATTTTAGACAAATACTCGTATAACATACCGTCAACGTCTGTCTAGCAGATTTAGTTAGATGGCTCTTCTCTATGCGAGAGGTCTAAAAAAACTCGTATAACATACCAGGTGTGTTGGAGTTTCTGTTTTATTTTATTTTGTATAGTTTAATATAGATATGGATTTTTTTTAAAATGATGCATATAAAGACACACTAGCTTGAATGATCTGACTTATTTGTTATGACGATTTTGGTTGGTCATATGTACACTTTAAATGATTATTTTGCGTAAAACTTAGACTTGATATGAAATGAAAATCACATGGCTTCACTTATATATGCATTCAATGATTCAAATACGGAGTCAACTAATATATTTTTGACATTCAAAAGCTTATGTTTACTATGTTAAAGAAAAGATATGTTTACTCATCAACATGGTGGAAATTAGTATATCAAACTCATTTGCCTACCACTTTCATTGTTTTTTTTAACTTCACCTTCATATTATCCGTTTCAAATATAAGCCAAACTGGAAGCAAGTTTGTTAATTCTTTAACTTTTCGTAC
>BQNB010067220.1:0-34275 GCA_026074375.1 Tanacetum coccineum | reverse complement strand
CCACATCTAAGGGCTTGCTAAGGTCTACAAGAAACCTTATGTACCCAACTTTAACTAAAAACTCCCAATGATCCCTTGCTCAACGAACAAGTATGGATACTCAGTTTACCTAAAGTCTTAAAGACCTCGCTTCTATCACTATCACTATCCTGCTACATTTTAACCACATAACTTCACAGTCACTATTCTCAACAGGTTCCTCAATAAAACAAAGAGTTTTGTCAACCTCGATCTCATCCAATGATACATGTAGACTAGCATCCGCCGATCACTACTTTAGGTTTGACACATGAAACATGTCATGTACTCTACTTAATTCCTTAGGCAATCTCAACCGATACGCTACAGGACTAATTCTTTCAAGAATCTCAAATGGCCTTACATACCTAGGTGCTAACTTACCTTTTTTCCCAAAGCGAATTACACCTTTCCAAGATGACACTTTTAACATAACCCGATCTCCTACCTCAAACTCTAACAACTTAAGCCTAAAATCAACATAGCTTTTTTGACGGTCGCTCGCCGCTTTGAGCTTCTCTTTTATCAACACCACTTAATCAGTCGTCTCTTGAACCAACTCAGGTCCAATCAAACTACTTTCCCCAATCTCAGCCCATAAAACAAGCGACCTATACTTCCTTCCATACAATGCTTCAAACGGAGCACACCGAATGCTTAATTGATAACTACTACCGAAATTGATAACACATGCCCTTGTTATATCCTCCAAAGTCTAAATCATACGTTCACTTTGTCCATCTGCTTGAGGATGCTAAGCAGTACTCAGATCTCATCGCGTCGCTAACACTTTCTGCATCGTCTACCAAATCTACGAGGTAAATCATCCATCAAAATCTGAGTTTATCATCACCAGAATTTCATTCCTTGCTATTATCTCATCAATATAAATCCTTACCAACTTCACATCTTGAAATCTCTTGTATATCTAGAAAATAAGCTATTTGGTCAGTCTATCGACCATCACCCAAATCACATCATACTCACTACTTTGACCTTGGAATATTTTTGATAAAATCCATGGTGATTCTATCTCATTTTCACTCAAGTATCTCAGGCTATTACAGCAAGCCAAAAGTCTTCAACATCACAGCTTTCACCTCTTAAACAAATCCAACAATTTCTAACATAGGTAACTATATCCTTTTCTACACGTGGCTACCAATACATGTCTCCAAGGTTATAGTACGTCTTATCCGCTCCCGGATGTACCAAGTACCTTGATGCATGAGCCTCATCCATTACTACTGTTCTCATCATTCCCTACTAACAGAACTCATATACGATCGATAAAGTACAAACTCTCGTCCTCCTTCTTTTCCATATGTCAATCTAACCTATAAAGCCTTTCTACGAGTACGTTCTCTTGCTTGAACGCCTCACCTTGGGCTGCCAAAATCATTCCTCTTACTCCATACTGAATAGTCATATCCATCGGTCAAACACGTCTAGGTTTCACTCGTTCCTTCCTACTTAACGTATCAGTCACCACATTTGCCTTACCTCGATGGTAGCAAATTTCATACTCATACTCACTATACAATTTAATCTATAAAGTACTAACCATCATCTGCCCTCTTTTCTATTTGTTGGTCAAGGTCACGCAGCATTTCTGCTGGCGTGTTCTCTACCTTGGACGTCTCGCTTGAAGTAGCCAATATCTTATCCTTAACACTTGACTGGATAGTCATGGAGATTGCTCTTACTCGTCTTAGTTTCACTCTCCATTTCTTCTCAACGCATCAACCACTACATTCGATCAATCAAAGCATCACACAAATCATTCTTCAAAGTCTAGAAAGCCTCTTCTCGTTCTGCGCCCCACTCATACTTCTGATTCCTCTTAGTTAGGGAAGTAAGGGGTTTAACAATCTTAGAAAAGTTACAATGAAATGTAGGTAAGTAACCTGCCAATCCGAAGAATAATCATATCTCGGATGGTGTCGTAGGTACTTCCCAATTCTTTACTGCTTCACTCTAGCAACCTTAGCATACAACTTCTCATTCCTTAGTAATTCCAACTCTAACTTCAAATGAACTTCATGCTCCTCTTCTTAACAAATAACACTGGTGCTCCTCAGAGAAAATGACTAGGTTGTATGAAACCCTTGTCTTGCAACTCTCGAAGTTGTTCAGACAATTCTTGCATTTCCAAGGGTGCTAGACGGTATAGAGACTTCGCGACTGGCGTCGCTCCAGGAACTAAGTCTTCGCGGAAATCAACTTGTCACTGCGGTGGTCATTGACAAGTCTTCCGGAAACACGTCAATAAAGTCTCGTATGACAGAAATACCACTCAATTTCGATTTACCTATCTTAGTGTTCATTAAGGTTTGTACGACTCCTTGAGTACGTTCACCATGAACCCGAAGTATCTCATCATCTTCCAACAATATCCTAATCACCTTCCCATGACATACTATCCCAAACTTCCTCTTGGACAACTGGTCCATTCCTACAAGCACATCAAAGCTTCCACGACTCAATGGTATCAACGAACTCCAAGGGTTACGAACAATCGAATAGGATAACAAACGAATATCGAGTCAAAGAATAGAATGCATATAGGAGATTCTACATATGCAAGTAGACGTGGATCAAATGACATAAGAATCCTTTTAAAGAAAGGATACGTATATGCACCGAGTGAAAACGCAACGAAAGAAAATCAATAGAACGTACCACGACAAATGAACACATAAAAAAATATCAATACGAAAGACGGAAATTCTTATACTAATAATCCGACATTACTCGAAAGACAAATTAAATAATTTTTTATAAAAATCTATTTAAATATTAAGAAATCTTTAAAAGTATAAAAATCGTTTTAAAATAATAAATAAAAGTGTCTTAAATTTAATCTTTATAAAATTTCATGCTGGTTGTCATAACAAAAAATCTATGAGAATGGTTAACTATGTATATCGTAAACTTACCAACTATGAATTACTTTATAACAGCATATTTATAATAAAATAAAATTTATAGACTAACTAAAAGTTTTCATATCCTATTTGTATAGACCATATAAACATATTCTTTTTACAAGATCCCATAATTAAACATAGTTTTTCTCAACCACTAACACAATACTACCAAAGAGTTTGTTATAATTAGACATCAATTAATGAAATAATGGTTACGCAACAAATGACAACGCATAAATACCAACATAGGATCGTAAAACTCCGTACAGACTCCCTAACACTATTAATATTGTTTTGAAAACGAAAGAATATACCCGAACCATATTACTCAAAATAAAATCACAAACGAACTCGTACAAGAAAACTCATGCAAGACGTTACGTATCCAAAAGAAAACGTAAGGTCTTATCCAAAATAACGATCAACAGAGAAAACCTAAAAGCATCGATACTAACATGTCACCAACGGGTTACGAAAACCAAAGGATATACAAAGAAGGAGTAATGATCCCACACTATTATGGTAGGAAAACAATTAGTGCTTAAAAGAAACCTTTGATACTCATACGAGTAATCAATGTAATGAAAGAACTAACGAAACCGGCTATATCCGAAGAGAGCAGATTCCGAACAACCAATAATACATCGAGACGTGAATAGGGAAAAAATCAGGTACCTTACCTAACAATCCAGTATCTGAGCTGCAGGGATGCTAAGACTTAGACTTAGGAAACCGAGACAAAAACCAAGCCGAGCAAACAAACAACCTCCTAAAATAGCAATACTAGTATCCCAAATACTAGATAGATTAGGGAAACTTACTATCTATCCAACTCAACGTACATATCATCCCATTAGGGTAAGGGAAAAATTCACTACCCATACCATCGATCCATATCAGAATACACATATCAATAAAAAAAAACATACTACACTACCCCCCCCGCCTTACAGTCAAGACACAATAAATGCAATCATGGTCCCCACAAGTCTAATGTGTGTGATACATTTATAATTATTTTGGGCCACTATAATTTTTATAAGTGCCTCCTTTCATAACGTGTACTTACATCCAAGATTACCCATATCCAATTAGAATACACATATAAGCACATATACCACAATTGCTACATCTTAAACCACGTCTCAAACTTAACACATAAAAGATCTCCATCAAATAACTACTTACTACTATACAAATAAAATCGAAACACATAAAAAAATGAAAATCATCGCACAATTCCCAAAATACTAAATATCTGAAAGAAATAACAAATAACAACATACGGTAAAGTGACGGGATAAACTTATTTGGGCTGGGCCTCACTTTGGTTTGACTTTGCCTCCCCGCAAGAATCACCCGACCCAGCGGGTCCCCCAGCCCTATTACGCGAATTCGCACCACGATCAACTATCTTGATCTCATTCCGTTCCACAAGAGGACTCCTTAGAATGCTTAGTTCAGTTGGAAAACGGTTCCCCAACGAGACTTCTTACGGGTTGGGAAAAACATAGCTAATATACTGAGAAAGTAATACATACATATCCAATAAAATGGTAGGCAAAAGAATAAAATACAACTTAGCAAAATACGAAGATATATTAACTATGCAAAAATAGAGGGGAAAGGCACAACTGTTATAGCATTAAAAACTTAACCCTAAATGCATCTACATGAAGGACTCCTAGGTTATAGTCTAGGCTCAACCACCTACTTCTCTGTAACCAATGGCTCTGATACCAACTGTCACACCCCGCCAAGGCGGAAACACGAGGTGTAATGAGAATGGATATCACCACAACACTGGTGTCTATATAGAATACAAAAATGAAAACAAAGTAAACAAAGACACAAAGTATCATAACAAACCAAAACCGAACGTGTCTTTATTAATAGAGAAAAAGAGGTCTCGTCAATAAATGACATGCAAAACATAATCCAAACAATTTATGCAAACACATTTATTCAAATAGAAAGCATAAATAAACTCCAAGCATCCTATGGTCTCTTCTAGCCACTTCGCTCTATCTTAGCACCATTAAGTTTACCTGAAAATGATGCTTAAAACGTCAACATAAAGTTGAGCAAGAATCATAAGTTTACGACATACAACAATATCCAAAATAGCTGCTGCAATTACCAAAACAATTCATGCTATAAAATAACCACAACGGGATAAAACGTGCCCACGAACCACAATCATACCAAATTCATAATTTGCGCTACATGTCCTCAATCTTTAGCTCACACGCAGTCTTATCACCGCCAAACCTTATTTTGCATATTGGGATCCATTAATACCACACATACATATCATAACGCATAAACGGTACGTAACGTCCCACGATCCAATACAACATAACCATAGCAAGCTTAAAAACATTTTACAGACAACAAGCATCATTCTCACCCCCAAAATAACATGAGAAAAAGGGCTATTAAACTCACCTGCTTACTTTTCCAAAAGATTCCAACAAAAAGCTTCACAAACAACTAGCACAAATCTAAACAACAAAATAACTCGTGTTACACGCTACTAAGCCAAAAGCTTAATGCACATGTAACAATCATATGATGGATGTCTAAGGTGTTCTATTAACCCCATGGGTCACCCCGACACCATACCCAACTTTAACCACTTCGTTAACAAGTTTCACTAGTTAGTCACAATTTGTTCAAAACTGTAGAATTTTTAACTGACTTAACGTACATCCAAAACCTCTGACCTTTCCAGACCTCCATATTCATACCAAAAATCACCTATGTTTATTATGAGTATATTAAACTACCTCTATGATTCCCAAGAGCCATTTAGCATGCGCAAGATACTCTAAGAAAATCAAAGTTCAAAACAGTCCCAATTCGATTTGTTTGCAAACTAAAGATTTTGGACATAAAAAACCATACTTAGACTCCGAAATCAGAAACATATCCCTTTGGGGGAATGTTCTAATAGACACATAGAACTAAACTACTGTAGAAGGGCTAAGCTAAATTCGAATTTTAAGTGGGGGTTTTATACCTCGTAATCTGATCTAAATCTGACCCGTATTCACTGCTTTGACAACTTTTCTTGAAACCAACGTTTGACTGACTCCCCAACCTCAAAAACCTTCGAGGCTGGATGTTCTGGAAACTAGACTCTCTGAGCTACATCATAGGCACCGGAAACTTGACAAAAGCTATTACTATCATTGAGATAACACCGAACAACAACAGCCCTAAACTCTGCCTAATTTAAATCATGTTTAAAAACGCGATCTAAACCCTAATGAATACACCCATATTATCTTAATAAACCTAATCATTATACATGTTTATTATATCATTAATTACAGATGTTATGAAACCCTAATTATCCATCATAATAATTATTACATGTTTTTAATGATAATTAACTCAAAGGATTATAATTTATACCTTAAATCTTCGAATCTTGAACACAAAAATCACCAAACTTGAAAAAAATATTTTTCTTCTTCCTCCTTTGATAAAATTCGGCTGGGACAATTAAAAACAAGGGGGAGAAGGGTTTTTGGTATTTATAAGGTTTACAAAAAGTTTATGATATATATCTTTTAAACAATTTTAATTAAGTAAGATTTTTGTTTTCCTTTTTTTATTTATCCAAAAACCTGGCGATGGCCTTATTTATATATTATATTTTTTTTATTTATCTATTAATTACTTAATTATTAACATTACCTTAAGTTTTTATAAAAACTTTAGCTTGCTTGCGCATACCTTTTTGCTTAAACGCAATTTACTAGACTTTTAAAAATAAATAACTTTTTATTTTTATTAACCCTAACTTTCCAAAAATAGAAATTTCATTTCTTTCATATTCTAACTACTAGAACCTAATCTTATCCTAATATTACTAACACAAAAATACATATACGTATAATTACTTACACAATTAACGCGAACAAAACCGCTTCAATCACCAAAATCATTTCCTTGTCACTAAAAGTGAAAGAAATGAACTCGACAAAATCCAACACAAATCCAATCCCAATGAGATGATCATGCTCAATAGATTGATTATCAAATCTCACACATCCCACACAACACACATAAACTACATAAAACACATATTATCACATAACCCATTCATATACCCAAAAACAGATACAAAGTCAACACTAATATTTGACTTAACCTGCTCAATCATGGTGTCACAAAGAGGGTGGTGGTAGGCGTTTTAGAATCGAAGAGTGTGAGGAGTTGGGGGTGGAGTTGATTAATAATTCGAATTTCCCCTCTTTGTGGGTAGTCCATAGGTGGTGAGATAGAGTGAGGAGTGTTTCTTGGAGGTGGTGGTGGTGAGTCATTATGACAAGTAGGTGATGATTTTGGAAGAGGTGTCTTACGCTTCCATACTTGACGAACCGACATTCTTGGTTTTCTAGAAAAGTTTGGGTGATGATTTGAGCAAGATATTTGATAAAGAAAAGAAAATATAAAGATATGGTGTGGATGAAGAAGATTGATGATTTAAATAATGAGAAAGATGAAAAGAAATGGCAAAGCATGGTGTTGGAGATGAAGATTAAAGAAATTATGTGTTCAAAGAGGGAAATTCCAGCAATAGTCTAGGACTAGGTTGGTCAAAGATACAGAAAAAGAGAAAAATTGAAATTTCTGTCTGTTACCCGTCCTTGGCGGTCCCCATATCGATGGGGCGTCCTGATTTATAAGGGGGCCCTGATTAAAATAATGGGCATTTTTTTTTGAGAGAGAAAACTTTTTCCATTTCCTTTCTCCCTCAGAAATTAACCATATCTTATTAAGAAAAAGAAATAAAATTGAGGAACGTTTTGAAAAAAAAATCAGTAAATCTAAATTACAACAATGCATAATCATTAATCTTAAGCAGGAAATTTCACAATAAGGTTCCTTTAAGAAAATTCATATAGGAAGCATGCAATATTAACACAAATTGTTAACAAGTAAAGCATTAATAGGATGATAAGAATTTAAAAGATCATCCTAATAATCGGAAGTCATCATTTATTATTCTAGTCCTAACATATTAAAAGACATAATGTATTAGATAAGAGAGATACTAATACTAATAATAGTCTCTTAAAAGTTATGCCGACATCTTTACTTCCTTTTTCCTCCATCATGTTCTTAGAGAGCTTGACCAATTGACCTTAACCCGTCTCGGTGAGCATTTTCGTATGATTTGATTTGAAGATTATAGTTTCGCTAGAAAGGTGTTCAAGTCATGACTTTCATGAGAAGGGTTTTGACGGTCCTAGAAGCAACCTTAAGATACGACGAACTTATTGAGAAGAGAAGAGGAAATTGGAGTGAAATGATTCATCATCATTTTATTCAACCATGTGATCAAGTGGATGAGATGAGGAAGGATGATTTTGAGTGGTGGAGGAGGAGCTAGCATTTGATTCACGAGGTCTTTTCGTGCCCCGATCCGCTCGTGTCTTTCGCTCGTAATGAGGAGCGAGCGGATGCATGGCTCGATCATGTGAGAGATAATGATCAAAAGCTAGCTCAGGAGAGACGGACATGACATGTTTGAATAACCTAGTCAAGAAATTTCCATAAGTAAGAGTTCCTTTTGTGTTTGAATCGAGTCTTTTCCATTCTTTTGAGAATGAAAAATGCTAGGTTATAGGAGTGGATGTCTCAATGCAATAAAGCATATGACAAAGACAAGCGAAGACATGATCTCTATGTCCTCCGTAGAAAATGCGTGTTTCACGAATAATATGTCAACCTGGCAAGGTTTCATGTTAGTTTTGAATCTCTCGGTTAAAATTTCGTTTTCCCCTCCCAACGATAATGGTTTTCTTATTTTTGGTACGAGTCTCTTGAATAAGAGTCTTAATGGCTCTTAGAGATGGAGGTTTGGTTTTATAAAGACCTATACTTGGAACACTTACTAACAAATGGTCAAGAGGCAACATTTCGGTGTTAGAGTCTTGACCTTTGAATAGGATTTTCAGAATTTGACCGAATTCCTCAAGAGTGAGGGAGAATGACTTATTTTGAATGACGAAGTTGACAACAAATTGACCCTCATGATTATAGGTAAAAGTGAGTTGACAATAAAACTGAAGAACAAAGCGATGTACAATTTGTTCGTTAATGTCTAACAAACAATCAAAGCCAATTGACTTAAACTTAGCCCAAATATGACTCATATTATCGAAGTTTGGACTTACAACCTTTCCCTCATGAAAGTACCACTTTTCAATATTTGCCATTGTGTTTAGCAAGGGTTGATTAAATTCTTTTGATATTAGGGGTATGTAGTTTCGTTTCTTTTGATGATCTAGACCGGTAGCTCGAGGCATTGTTACCTAGAATGACACAAATAAAATCATATTTTAATTGCCTATGCTTGTATTGAAGTTTTAAGCTTGTGTCTAGTGTGCCCTATATGCAAAACAAATGTGGAGTAAAGATTAACTCGACTTAAAGTTAACACGACCTACGCGTTAAACAAAACGCTCCTTAATTTGATTTTTGCTCATTCCAAAACCCTGTCGAAAAATACGTATGAAATTATGTAATCTCGAAATTTGTTTCATGAGACTCATTATGCTGTGTTTTGTAAACGTTTTATTTTGGTTGGATTAACAATGCTTAACTAACAATTTTAATTGTGTTCCTAACGTAGAGGAATTAAAAAATAAAATTGGGGTTTTTAGTTCAAAATTATTTTTCTATAAACTCACTAATATGTGCAAATCCTATTCTACCGGGAAGCATATTTAATTGTACATGTATCCTAGAAGTTCTATTTGTGACAAAATTGAAAGAAATATGGAAAAATCCCCAATTTAATTTTTGTGTTCATCATGAACCCCTGAGACTCAAATATAGAAAGAAAACAGATAAAAACTTACAATTGATGATCTTTAAGATGTTGTGAAGGATTGTTGATGTTGATTTTATCTTCAATTTGTGTTTTAGTGGTTGATTTTGAGTTTTTGAGTGAAATGGGTCGTGTTCGTCAATGGCAGCACGAAGGGGGGTGTTTATTTTTATGTTTTGAAATTTTTTGTTTAAGTGTTCCATTTTATGTTCTGCTGATGGCGGTCCCATACCTCCTGGTGCGTCCAAATATATTGGAGGCCGCCTACTATGATGGGGCCCGCCCTCAATCCATAGGGTTTGTGGACCCATATTTTTACAAAAATTTACGAAAGAGGAATGAACGTTTTTAATTTGCATTTCGCGAATTAAAGGTGCTTAAAGTACTTCGGATGAAGTATTTAAGTTGTCACGACACGGAATAGAACACGGACTAGAATCAAAACTAGAAGAAGGAGAAGCGACACATAAGGTTTATGGAATGTGTTCCATCATTCCTAAACCAAGACGTAGATAGTTAAACGATTTACGTTTAAGGGTTTAGTAAGAAAGTCGCAATATTGTCGATGACGACACTGTTTTATCGATTGAGATATGTCCCTTTTTGGACATATCGCACGAAGAAAGTGGTGACGAAATTTGATGTATTTGAACGAGAATGTTCATCACCGGGGTTTTGTCTAAGGTCCATCGCGCCTTATGTTATCGCACATGATGGGAAACATCGTAAGGTTTTGTACGTCGTAGTCGATGAGAGCTAGTTACATCCATAGTGCTTGGTTAGCAGCCTTTACCGTTCCGGCCTTATGTATTCGACTTCGGTAGTGGATATAGCAAATCGATGTTGTTTTCTTCGAGAGCCAAGATGTCAAACAACATCCTAACTACGGAACGTACAAATACCGTTAGTGCTTTTTCGTCCCACATAATCTCCCCATGATCAAGTCGCATATACTAGACTAGCCGGTGTCTATGCCGTCCCCTTAGGATACCATAATCTTAAAAGTGCGTAGTGCCTTTTACATATATCGGAAAAGGCTTAACCGCTTCAAGGTGAGAGGTTTTGGGAGCCTCTAGAAGCTGCCCAAAGGCAGACACTAAACATATATCGGGCCTAAGTGCCGTTAGGTATAATAAACTGGACACTAGCATGCCTCGAGTGACTTGGTACTATCTACCGACTCACACTCTCATCTTATCGTAAGTTTTAGTATCGGCAGGACATGGGGGTTTTTATGGTTTAGAATCTTCTAGACCAAATTTCTTTAGCATTATATTTACTATCGTAGATTGATTAAAGAATTAACCATCTTCCATTTGTTTAAATTGTAATCCAAGGAAGAAGTTAAGTTTTACCCATCATAGCTCAACTCGAACAGGTCGTCATGCAGATTTTGGCCAATTCATCACACATGTCTTCTTGACAAGGTCGAACCGAATATAATGTCATCGACATAGATTTGAACAATGATGAGATTTGAACTTTTCTTCTAGTAAAAAAGAGTGTTATCTACCAATCCCATTTTATATATTGTATGTTAATAAGGAAAGCAATTTTTTAATCTATCATACCAAGCTTTGGGTGCTTGTTTAAGACCATATAAAGCTTTCTTAATTCATAAACATGATTCGGTTTTTAAAATCAATGATTCCCGAGGTTGTGCCACGAATACCTCCTCATTGATAAAAAACGTTCAGAATGCACTTTTTAAATCCAATTGTGGAATAGTTTAAAATCTAAGGCACAAGCAATAAGCTAATAATATTCTAATAGAACTCAAGTCTAGCAACCGGGGAATAAGTTTCACATAATTGGATGGCCCTCTGTTGTTGTAGCCTTGACCAAATGACCAAAAGCCTTATTTCGAGAAACACACCAACGCGTCTCATTAAATTATTTCTAAATACTTGACTTCGTTCCTATGATTGTCCATATTCTCGGTTGTGGAACAAACTCCCAAACGTCATTTGCAAACGAATTTATTGAATTCTTCTTGCATGGCGACGTATCCAACATTCAGATCCTAACGGCCCTTTATTCACATACTTAAGGTTCTATAATTGATATAAAACAAAAAACGTTACTTTGTTTTTGGGCAGTGACCTAGGGTTCTTTGGTTAAGGTTTCCTATGACATTTTCTAATGGATGGTTCCTAGATTCCTTAATATTGACTATTTTATCAATCTCAAAAGTTTCATGCACAATGTCATTTTCTAGGTTTTTCTTTTTGGTGACCTTAATTGCTTCTTCTTCATCTAAGTCATCATCCACCAAAGGTGATGTCTTAGAGGAGTGGAGAGTTTTCAATAGAATGTCACGTAAGTGATCTTCGACTTTTCCTAGTGTGTTTTTTTAGGATGATGTAGGCTTTACTATTTTGAGAATAACCTAAAAAGACACCTTCGTATGACTTTGGGTCAAACTTGGTAAGGTAGTCTTTGGTGTTCAAAATGAAGCACTTGCTTCCAAACACTCTAAAATAATCTAATGTAGGTTTCCTACCTCTTAAAAGTTCGTAAGGTGTTTTTCCAAGAATGGCTCTAATGAGAATTCGGTTAAGAATGTATGTTGAAGTATCTACGGCGTTACACCAAAAATTTTGTGGCAACGATTGCTCATTCAACATAGTCCTACTCATATTTCTGACGTGTCTATTTTTCCTTTCTACCATTGCCATTTGACTGAGGAGTGGCGGGACCGAGAAGTATGTGGAATACCATTGCATTACAAAACTCTCCAAATTGCACCTCATTACAAATTCTCTATCGTTGGTGGTCGTCTTATTGCCACTATGAAACAACCTATTGGTTTGAATTTGCTTACTAATATATTTTGAATTGATCGAAAAGCTTCGGTTTTGGCCTAAGAATCTAGTCCAAGTATACCTAGAGTAATCATCTACTATGAGTAGGGTGTAATGGTTTCCTCCATAACTCCGTACGGCAGATAGACCAAAGAGATCCATATAGAGGAGTTCTAAGCATCTAGCCGTTGAGACTATAATCTTACTTGTGACTAACGTAGCCTTGTTCCCATGTTTGCAACATCACAAACATGTTGATCAAACTTAGCTTTAGGTAGGTTTCTACCCAACAAATAATTCTTAGAAGCCAACGATGAATGAGACGCAGTTTGAGTGACCTAACCTCCTATGCCACACAATGTGGGAATTTTTCATCAATCATAGCTAGACAAATTTGATCCTTCGGCTTATTTCCTAATTTATCATTCACATATAATTCGCCTTTCTTCTAATACCCACTAACCGATTACTTTACCGTCCTTGATAGTGATTTCACTATCATGTTTAGAAAAAGTTTACTCTACACTTCTTTCACAAATTTTGTCCTAAACTTAGCAAGTTAAATCATACGTTATCAACATTTCTAAAGCATTATCTCATTTTGAGAGGAGTCATTAGAAATCATACATTTTGCTAATGATGTTACCCAACACGAAGATTCCTACCAAAAATACGTTACCTCCATTGTATCCTTGTAATGGAGAGCGAGCTTTCGTTCCGACATATGTTTAGAGCATCCGCTATCCTTGATCCATTCGTCGGTTCCAAGTCGACACCAGGCATAATCTATTATTAAGTACAATGACTCAAACATTGGTTCCTAATATCTTATGGGTGCCAAAATTGTTAGTGCCATAAACATCCATTGCATTTGACGTAATTGGTTGGGATGCGAGAATGGAAGATACATGTCCACATGGCATGTAACTTTGCCGTGGAAATTATTCTAAGTTTACGGGAAAACCATGAGGTTGGTTTTGTCGACCAACATGTCTTTTTGGTTGCGGTGTTTTAGGACGAGAATAATTATTATTGACTCTTCTAGGAGGTGGAGTTTTTGATCTAAAATTGGGTTTCGAAAATCCAACTCTGGGCTTTGACAATGGCTTATAGAATTGTTTAACTTCATTGTCACTAGCAACCATAATTTTGACTTTGGTTTTCAATTTATGTGTTTTTGGTCCTAGGACCCAAAATAGATTTTTGAAAAGACAACAGTTTTCCTTATATCCAGGTGTTTGTTGGTGGCGGTCCCATGAATTATATTGGGCCCCTGGTCACGTAGGGGGGCCGCCCATATTTATATAGGGACAATCCATCAGAGACAGAACTTTTTTTCTGAGCTTTCACAAATTTTATTTCCTTAGTTCCACTAGATGATGCTTCAAATGAATTAAACCCTAAACCTAGTTTATCATCGGAAGGTTTTTGACTACTTAACATTTCATTTAAGCAATGAGTACTCTTTTCAAATTTATTTAATCTAGTAAATTCTTCTTTGAGTTTTTCATTCTCAATTTTAAGCGCATGACACTTACACAAAGAGATCAACTCCCTTATTTTTCTCCGAGTGTGGATAATTTATCTTTTAGTTCTCTAAGCTCCGTTTTCTAAACTATTTCAGTAGCTTTAAAACCTTTTGTTCTTAGTGATTATCCTTAGAGACCATTTTGCCATAACTTTCATATTTTGTTTCTAAAGCTAAAACATCAATTGATGAGTTTTTTCGCATCACTAATAAGCTATTCGGAACATACCTGCACTGAAGCATGCGCTACAAGACACGTTTTCTTCTGTTGGAACTTTTCGTCATCTTCCTTCACCGCAATCGCTCAAGAGCCTTCGACCAAATCTCTTGGTTCTTATCTTTGGTGGTTTTGGACCGTCTCCAATAAGATGAGTCGGGTTCGGTAATAATTACCGCATCTAAAGCATTTTCTATCACTTTATCGTTCTTTGTCCATCTCGCGCTTCTTTGGAACGGCTTTTTGTCTTTCCAAGGTTGTCTCACGAATCCTAACTACCTCTTCTTTTAAAGAACTATTTTGAAGTCTCTACCGCATGGCGTTCTCTTCGTCTTCCGCTACCGGAAGTCGAACACTCATCTTCACTTAATTTCTTTCCTTAACCTTTAAAGCAATAGAGTTCCTTTCAACTTTTGCTGTTGCCCTATTTTGGAATCTTTTCTTGATGATGCATTTCATGAACCTTTGAGTTTCCCGAGAAGTTCATAAGAGATAGTGATGTTAAGTCTTTCGACTCTTCAATCACCGTGACCTTGCTCTCCATTCATAGAGGAATGTAGAGCTCTAAGAAACATTCTTACGTAGTTCTTACTAGAATACATTCCTTTAAGAGCTTTATGAGACTAGTAATAATAGTATTAACATCTACAAAAGCACATCTATAGATTCGGCTTCTGAAATGACGAATTGTTTCAATGTTGAACCAAAAGGGGTCGATCTTATTATCGTTGGACTTGGCTATTATTACCTTGATGGGTGATTCATAAAGGTTTTCCCAAATTTCTTTTGCCGTGTTACACATGAAAATTCTTTCATATTCTTTTCTTGGCAAAGCATTGTAAATAACCATTTTGGCTTCATTATTTTTCGCAAGTCTCTTTTTGAGATCATCGGTTTTTTTTTCAAAAGGGATAACCTCATCTAATTTGGTTTCCGGATTTTGTACAATAGGTTGAAAATCACCATTGGTAATAATATGCCAAAGATCTAGATCTTTTGATTTAATATATGTCTCGAATCTATTTTTTCTAATAAATAAAACTATCACTTTCAAAGAGTGGTGGTCTTTGCATAGATTAGCCCTTCTAGATATTTGTCGGAATCAATCGATTCGATCCAAGCTTTAAAATCAATATATTTAAAAAAATCTTGAGTGACCTTGGCTCTGATACCAATTGTAGGAAACTAAAAGGGGGGTTGGAATAGTTTACCCGTTAATTATCCTTTTAAAACTTTGCTTATAAAATGGGTTGATTCGATGTATGGTCAATCAGCAACAATAAGCATTACAATAAACTATCTAATGAAATAAACTAAATAACAAATTACAATAAAAAGTGATAAGGAAAGAAACCGATCAAACCAAGACACAAGATTTATAGTGGTTCGACTACGAAGCACCTCGTCGCCCTACCCAACTCCCCGTGTACTCACTTGAGATTTCACTATGTCCAACAAGATCCCTTAGGCCGGAGAAAACCTTTACATTATTACATTAGATAGTTTACTTGTAATTCATATTGTTGACTGATTGACATACAACTCGAATCAAACCATTTTATAAGCAAAGTTTTAAAATGGATAATTAACCGGTAAACTATTCAACCCCCCCTTTTAGTTTCCTACAATTGGTATCAGAGCCAAGGTCACTCAAGATTTTTTAAATATATTGTATTTTAAAGCTTGGATCCGATCCTATGGATGCCGGACAAATATCTAGAAGCAATCTATGCAAAGACCACCACTTTTTGAAAGTGATAGTTTTATTTATTAGAAAAATAGATTCGAGACATATATTAAATCAAAAGATCTAGATCTTTGGCATATTATTACCAATAATGATTTTCAACCAATTGACAAATCCGGAAACCAAATTAGATGAGGTTATCCCTTTTGAAAAACAAATCGATGATCTCAAAAAGAGACTTGCGAAAAATAATGAAGCCAAAATGGTTATTTACAATGCTTTGCCAAGAAAAGAATATGAAAGAATTTTCATGTGTAACACGAAAAGAAATTTGGAAAACTTTATTAATCACCCATCAAGGTAATAGCCAAGTCAAAGATAATAAGATCGACCTTTTGGTTCAACAATAGAAAAATTCGATCATTTCGAAGACAATCTTATAGATATGCTTTGCTAGATTTAATACTAAATTACTAGTCTTAAAGCTCTTAAAGAAATGTTATTCTAGTAAGAACTACTAAGAAAAGTTTCTTAGAGCTCTACATCCTAAATGGAGAGCAAAGGTCACGGTGATTGAAGAGTCGAAAGACTTAACATCACTATCTCTTGATGAACTTATCGGGAACCTCAAAGTTCATGAAATGATCATCAAGAAAGATTCCAAAATAGTCAAAGCAAAAGTTGAAAGGAAATCTATTGCTTTAAAGGTTAAGAAAGAATCTAGTGATGAAGAGTGTTCGACTTCCGGTAGCGAAGACAAAGTACCATGGCGGTTAAGAGACTTCAAAAAAGATTCTTTAAAAAAGAGGTAGATTCGTGAGACAACCTAGGAATGACAAAAAGACGTTCCAAAGAAGCCGCGATGACAAGACGATAAAAGTGATTTTTTAAAAAAAATAAAAAAGGCTTTAATGCGGTGACCCGAATCATACTTATTGGAGAATGTCCAAAACCACCAAAAGATAAGAATCCAAAGAGCTTTGTCCCGAAGCCGCTTGGAGCGATAGCGTGGGAAGAAGATGATGAAAAAGTTCAAAGATGAAACGTGTCTTGTAGCTCATGCATCAAGTGAGGTATGTTCCGAATCATCTTACTTTAGTGATGAAAACTCATCAATTGATGATTTAGCTTTAGACAACAAATATGATAAGTTATGCAAAATGAGTCTAAAGATAATCACTAAGAACAAAAGGTTAAAAGCTACTAGAAATAGTCTAGAAAACGAGCTTAGAGACTAAAAGATAAATTATCCACACTCGAGAAAAATAAGGGAGTTGATCTCGTTTGTGCTAAGTGTCATGCGCTTAAAATTGAGAATGAAAAACTCAAAGAAGAATCTACTAGATTAAATAAATTTGAAAAAAGTACTCATTGCTTAAATGAAATGTTAAGTAGTCAAAAACCTTCCGATGATAAACTAGGTTTAGGTTTTAATTCATTTGAAGCACATCTATGGAACTAAGGAAATAAAATTTGTAAAAGCTCAAAAAAAGGTGTCCTTTGATGGAGGTCCTATAAATATGGGCGGCCCCCCAAATTGATCAGGCGACCCCCAAAATAATTTTGGGACCGCCACCAACAACGCCTGGAAAAAAAACTGTGTCCTTTTCAAAAATCATTTTTTTGTTCCAAGACCAAAACCCATAATTGAAAAAAAAGTCAAAATTCATGTTGCTAGTGCCAATGAAGTTAAACAATTCATAAGCCATTGTCAAAGCCCGAGTTGATTTTCGAAACCCAATTTTAGATCAAAAGCTCCACCTCCTAGCAGAGACCAATAATAATTATTCTCGTCCTAAAACACCGCAACCAAAAAGACATGTTGGTCGACAAAACCAACCTCATGGTTTTCCCGTAACTTAGAATAACTTTCCACGTCAAAGTTACATGCCATGGGAAATGTGTCTTCCATTCTCGCATCCCAACCAATTACGTCAAATGCAATGGATGTTTGGCACTAACAATTTTGGACCCATAAGATATTAGGAACCAAATGTTTGAGTCATTGTACTATATAAATAGATATGCCTTGGTGTCGACTTGGAACCCGACGAATGGATCAAGGATATCGGATGCTCTAAACAAAGACGGCAACAGAAAGCTCTTCTCCACTTACAAGGCATACAATGGAGGTAACGTCATTTTTGGTAGTAATCTTCGTGGTAACATCATTGGCAAATGTACGATCTCTAATGACTCTCTCAATATAGATAATGTAGAACCATGTGATAACTTAAGATTTAACTTGCTAAGTATAGGACAAATATGTGACAATAAGTGTAGAGTAACTTTCTCTGAACATGGTAGTGAAATCACTAAGGACGGTAAAGTCATAGGTAGAGGTATTAGGAAAAAGGCTTATATGTGAATGAAATTAGGAAATCACCGAAGGATCAAATTCTGTCTAGCTATGTATGATGAAAAATTCCACATTGTGGCATAGGAGGTTAGGTCACGCAAACATGCGTCTCATTCAATCGTTAGCTTCTAAGGAATTAGTTAGAAACCTACCTAAGCTTAAGTTTGATCAACATTTTTGTGATGCTTGCAAAATGGGAAAACAAGCTCACGTTAGTCACAAAGCTAAGAATATAGTCTCAACGACTAGATGCTTAGAACTCCTCCATATGGATCTCTTTGGTCCATCCGCCGTACGGAGTTACGGAGGAAACCGTTAATTAACCCCTAGTCATAGTAGAATGATTACTCTAGGTATACTTGGACTAGATTACTTAAGGACAAAACCGAAGCTTTCGATCACTTCAAAATATTTAGTAAGCAAATCAAAACCAATTAGGTTGTTCAATAGTGTCAATAAGAACCGACCACGGTAGAGAATTTGATAATGAGGTACAATTTGGAGAGTTTTGTAATGCCAATGGTATTACACATAACTTCTCGGCTCCACGCACTCCTCAATCAAATGGCATGGTCGAAAGGAAAAATAGGACACTTCAAGAAATGAGTAGGACTATGTTGAATGAGCAATCGTTGCCACAAATTTTTGGTGTAACGCCGTAGATACTTCAACATACATTCTCAACCGAATTCTCATTAGAGCCATTCTTGGAAAAACACCTTACGAACTTTTAAGAGTAGGAAACCTACTTAGATATTTTTTTTAGAGTGATTTGGAAGTAAGTCTTCATTATTGAACACAAAAGACTACCTTACCAAGTTTGACCCAAAGTCATACGAAGGTGTCTTTTTAGGTTATTCTTAAAATAGTAAAGCCTACATCATCCTAAACAAACACACTAGGATCGGGGGGGGGGGGGGGGGGGGGTGGGGGAGTCGAAGAATCACTTAACGTGACATTCGATGAAACTCCTCCACCCTCTAAGACATCACCCTTGGTGGATGATGACTTAGATGAAGAAGAAGCAATTAAGGTCACCAAAAAGAAAAACCTAGAAAATGACATTGTGGATGAAACTTTTGAGATTGATAAAATAGTCAATATTAAGGAATCTAGGAACCATCCATTAGAAAATGTCATAGGAAACCTTAACCAAAGAACCCTTAGGTCACAAGCCCAAAACCAAAGTAACTTCTTTTGTTTTATATCAACTATAGAACCTAAGAATGTGAATGAAGCGTTAGGAGATGAAAGTTGGATAGTCGCCATGCAAGAAGAATTAAATCAATTCGTTGCTAATGATGTTTGGGAGTTAGTTCCACAACCTAGGAATATGACAATCATAGGAACTAAGTGGAGTATTTAGAAATAAGTTAGATGAGAACGGTGTTGTTTCTCGAAATAAGGCTAGGTTATTTGGTCAAGGCTACAACCAACAAGAGGGCATCAATTATGATGAAACCTTTACAAAAAAAAACTCCCCTTGCTTAGACCTTGAGTCAATTAGAATATTATTAGCTTATGCTTGTGCCTTAGATTTTAAACTATTCCAAATGGATATAAAAAGTGCATTCCTGAACGTTTTTATCAATGAGGAGGTATACGTGGCACAACCTCCGGGATTCATTGATTTTCAAAAAACTGGATCATGTTTATAAATTAAAGAAAGTTTACATGGTCTTAAACAAGCACCCAAAGCTTGTATGAAAGAGTTAAAAGCTTTCCTTATTAAACATAAATATAAAATGGGAATGGTAGATAACACTCTTTTTACTAAGAAGAAAAGTTCAAATCTCATCATTGTTCAAATATATGTCGATGACATTATATTCGGTTCGACTTGTCAAGACATGTGTGATGAATTTGCCAAAATCATGCATGACGAGTTCGAGATGAGCATGATGGGTAAAAACTTAACGTCTTCCTGGATACCAATTAAACGAAATGGAAGATGGTATATTCTTTAATCAATCTAAGTATATTAAATAAATGCTTAAGAAATTTGGTCTAGAAGATTCTAAACCAATAAAAACCCCCATGTCCTCCGATACTAAACTTACGAAAGATGAAGAGTGTGAGTCGGTAGATAGTACCAAGTATCGAGGCATGATAGGTAGTTTATTATACCTAACGGCAAGTAGGCCCGATATCATGTTTAGTGTCTGCCTTTGTGCCCGCTTCTAAGAGGCTCCCAAAACCTCTCACCTTGAAGCGGTTAGAGGCATATCTTCCGATATATTAAAGGCACTACGCACTTAAGATTATGGTATCCTAAGGGGAACCGCGCAAGAAACCGTAGTATAATGCCGATCTGATCATGCGGGAGATTATGTGGACCGAAAAAGCACTAACGGTATTTGTACGTTCGTAGGATGTTGTTTGACATCTTGGCTCTCGAAGAAACAAATCGATCTTGCTATATCCACTACCGAAGCCGAATACATAAGCGCCGGAAAGGCATGTCAACAAGCACTATGGATGAAACAAGCTCTCATCGACTACGACGTACAACTTGACGACGTTCCCATCATGTGCGACAACAAAGGCGCGATTGACCTTAGCAAAAACCCGGTGCAACATTCTCGTACCAAACACATCAAAATTCGTCACCACTTTCTTCGTGATAATGTCCAAAAAGGACATATCTCAATCGAAAAAGTGTCGTCCGTCGACAATATTGCTGACATTCTTACTAAACCCCTTAAACGTGAATCGTTTAACTATCTACGTCTTGGTTTAGGAATGATGGAACACATTCCATAAACCTTATGTGTCCGCTTCTCCTTCTTCTAGTTTTGATTCTATTCATGTTCTATTCCGTGTCGTGACAACTTAAATACTTCATCCGAAGTACTTTAAACACCTTTAATTCGCGAAATGCAAATTAAAACGTCACTCCTCTTCGTAAAATTTTCGTCAAAAATGAGTCCAAAACCCTTGACTGAGGGCGGCCCCCATATAGGCGGCCCCCAATATATTTGGGACCGCCAGGAGATATGGGACCGCCATCAGCAGAACATAAAATGGAACACTTAAACAAAAAATTTCAAAACATAAAAACAAACACCCCCCTTCGTGCTGCCATTGACGAACACGACCCATTTCACTCAAAAACTCAAAATCAACCACTAAAACATAAATTGAAGATAAAATCAACATCAACAATCCTTCACAACATCTTAAAGATCGTCAATTGTAAGTCATTTTAATCTGTTTGTATTCTTTCAATGTGATCCTAGGGTTCATGATGAAACACCAAAAATTAAAAATTGGGGATTTTCGCATTTTCTTTCATTTTTTACAAATTAAATTTAAAAATTATAAAATATATTTATTAAAAATTAAACAAAAAAATTAATAAAAAAAAAAATAAAAAATAAAAAAAAAAAATATATTAAATTTAAAAATATACATAAAATTAAAAAAAAAAAAAAATTAATTTTATAATTTAATAAAAAAATAATATATATAAATAAAAAATTATATTTTATTTTAAATTAAAAAAAAAATATTAGAACTACTAGGATACAATGTATCAATAAATTATGCTTCCCGTTATACCATAGATTTGCACATATTAGTGAGTTTATAGAAAAATTAATTTTGAACTAAACCCCATTTTCTTTTTAATATTCACTCACGTTAGGAACACAATAAAATTGTGGTTATGCATTGTTAATCCAACCCAAAAACGTTTTCAAACACATGCATAATGATCTCATGAACAAATTTCGAGATACATAATTCATACGTATTTTTCGACTTGTTTGGATGAGCAAAATCAAATTAAGGAGCGTTTTGATTAACTCTTAGGATGTTATTTTTAGGTCGAGTTAATCGTTACTCCACATTTGTTGCATATAGGCACACACTAGACACAAGCTTAAAACTTCAATACAAGCTAAGGCAAATAAATATGATTTTATTTGTTTCATTCGTAGGTAACAATCTCAGCTACCGGTCTAGATCATCAAAAGACACGAAACTAGCATACCCTATATCAAGTGAAATTAATCACCCCTTGCTAAACACAATGGCACGATCTTGAAAAATGGTCCTTTCATGAGAAGGGTTTTGTAAGTCCAAACTTCGATAATATGATCCCCCCACCTATTTGGGCCTAAGTTTAAGTCCAATTGGCTTTGATTGTTTGTAGACTTAACGACCAAATAGTACATCGCTGTTTCTTCAGTTTTATAGTCAAGCTCACATTTTACCTATACTTCCGGAGGCAATTTGTTGTCAACTTCGTCATTCAAAAATAAGTGCATTCCTTCCCCTCACTCCTTGAAGGAATTCGGTCAAATTCAGAAAATACTATTCAAGAGTCACGATCTAACACCGAATGTTGCCCTTGACCATTGATAGTAAGTGTTTTCCAATATAGGTCTTTTAAAAACCAAACCTCATCTCTAAAGCCATTAAGACCTTATTCAAGAGACTCGTACCAAAAATAAGAAAACCATTATCGTTGGAGAAAACGAAATTTTAACCCGAGAGATTCAAACTCACATGAAACCTTGGGTTGACATTATTCGTGAAAACGCCATTTCTCTAGGAGGACATAGAGATCATGTTTCCGCTTGTCTTTGTCATATGCTTTATTGCATTGAGACATCCACTCCTTATAACCTACATTTTTTCATTCTCAAAGAATGGAAAAGACTCGATTCAAACCAAAGGAACTCTTACCTTATGGAATTCTCTTGACTAGGTTATTCAAATATGTCGTGTCCGTCTCTCCTGAGCTAGCTTTTGATCATTATCTCTCACATGATCGAGCCATGCATCCGCTCGCTCCTCATTACGAGCGAAAGACACGAGCGGATCGGGGCACGAAAGACCTCACACATGAATCATATCTAGATCTCCTCCACCACTCAAAATCATCCTTCCTCATCTCATCCACTTAATCACATGGTTGAAGAAAATGATGATGAATCATTTCACTCCAATTCCTCTTCTCCTTCTCAATAGTCTCTTCTTTCATCTAAGTTGCTTCTAAGTCCGTCAAAACCTTCTCATGAAACATGACTTGAACACCTTCTAATCCGAAACGATAACTCTTCAACTCAACAACGAAATGCTCACCGTGACTGGTTAAGGTCAATAGGTCAAGCGCTCAAGAACATAATTGGAGGAAAAAAGGGAAGTAAAGATGACGGCAATAACATTTAAGAGACTATTATTAGTGATAATGTATCTCTCTTATCAAACAGTATGGCTTTTAATATGTTAGGAACAAGAATAATAAATGATGACTTCCGATTGATTAGGATGACTTTTAAATTCTTATCATCCTATTAAGGCTTTACTTGTGAACAATTTGGGGGGTGTTAATATTGCATGCTCCCTATGAATTTCTATAAGACTATTGAAATAACGATGCTTAGATTAATGATTGATGCATTGTTAATTTAGATTTACTTGATTTTTTCTATAATAAGATATGATAATTTCTGAGGGAGAAAATTGGGACAAGTTAAGTTCTCTCAAAAAATGGCCCCATTATTAATCGGGGGCCCCCTTATCAATCAGGGACCGCCCCACGATATGGGACCGCCAACATGAGGGAACAGAAATTTTGATTTTTCTCTTATTCTGTATCTTTGACCAACCTAGTCCTAGACTATTGCTGGAATTTCCCTCTTTGAACACATAATTTCATTTAAACTTCATCGCCCACACCATGCTTGCATTTCTTTCATCTTTCTCATTATTTAAATCATCAATCTTCTTCATCATCACCATCTTCTTTATATTTTCTTCTTCTTCTACCCAAATATCTTGCTCAAATCATCACCCAAACTTTTCTAGAAAACCAAGAATGTCGGTTCGTCAAGTATGGAAGCGTAACCACCTTCTTCCAAAATCATCACCTACTTGTCATAATGACTCACCACCACCACCTCTAAGAAACACTCCTCACTCTATCTCACCACCTATGGACTACCCACAAAGAGATCGAATTATTAATCAACTCCACACCATCTCCACACTCATCGATTCTCAAACTCCTACACCACCCTCTTTGTGACAACCATGACTTGAGCAGGTTAGTCAAACTATTAGTGTTGACTTATGTATCTATTGTAAATGAATGGGTTATGTGTTATATGTGTTTATATGTGTTTATGTGTGTTTGTGTGGGATATGGGAGATTTGATAATCATCCCATTGAGCGTGAGCGTCTCATTGGGGATTGGATTTGTGTTGATTTTGTCGAGTTCATTTCATTACTTTAGTGACAAGGAAATAATTTTGGTGATTGAAGCGTTTTTTTCTTCGCGTTATAGTGTAAGTAATTAGACGTATATGTAATTTTAGTGTTAGTAATATTAGGATAAGATTAGGTTCTAGTAGTTAGAATATGAAAGAAATGAAATTTCAATTTTGGAAATAGGGTTAATAAAAATAAAAGTTATTTATTTTTAAAAGTCTAGTAAATTGCGTTTAAGCAAAAAGGTATGCGCAAGCAAGCTAAAGTTTTTATAAAAACTTAAGGTAATCGTTAATAAATAAGTAATTAATAGAGTAAAAAAAAAAATATATATATAAATAAGGCCAATCGGCCCATTTTTAGAAAAATAAAAAAAAGGAAAAAAAATCTTACTCTATTAAAATTGGTAAAAGATATATAACATAAACCATTGGTGTAAACCTTATAAATATACCAAAAAAACCCTCTCGCATCTTGTTTTTAATTATCCCAGCCGAATTTTATCAAAGGAGGAAGAAGAAAAATATTTTTTTAAAGTTTAGTGATTTTTATATTCAAGATTCGAAGATTTAAGGTATAAATTATAATCATTTGAGTTAATTATCATTAAAAACATGTAATAATTATTATGATGGATAATTAGGGTTTCATAACATCTGTAATTAATGATATAGTAAACATGTTATAATGATTATGGTTTAATTAAGATCATATGGGTGTATTCGTTAGGGTTTAGATCGCGTTAAAACATGATTTAGATTGGGGCAGAATTTAGGGCTGTGTTGTTTGGCTGATATCTCAATGATGGTAATAGCTTTTGTCAAGTTTCCGGTACCTATGATGTAGCTCAGAGAGTCTAGTTTCCAGAACATCCGGCCTCGAAGGTTTTTGAGGTCGGGAAGTCAGTCAAACGTTGTTTCAAGAAAAGTTGTCAAAGCAGTGAATACGGGTCAGATTTAGGTCAGATTACGAGGTATAAAACCCCCCACTTAAAATTCTAATTTAGACTGAGCCCTTCCTAACAGTATTTAGTTCTATGTTTCTATTAGAAATCCACTAAAGGAGAGCTTCTGATTTGGAGTCTAAGTTTGGTTTTTAGGTCCAAACTTTTTAGTGTGCAAACAGATCCGAATTGACTGTCGTTTGAACTTTGATTTCTAGAGTACTTGTGCATGTAAATGGCTCTTGGGAATCATTAGGTAGTTAATATACTCATAAATTAACATAGGTGATTTTTGGTATGAATTATGGAGGTCAGTAAGTATAGGTTTTGAGTACGTTAAGTCACGTTAAAATTCTGCAGTTTTGAACAAATTGTAACTAACTAGTGAAACAGTAACGAAATGGTTAAAGTTGGGTAATGGTGTCGGGGGACCCATGGGGTTAAAAGAACACCTTAGACATCCATCATATGATTGTTTACATGTGGCATTAAGCCTTTTGGCTTAGTAGCGTGTAACACGATTAGTTTGTTGTTTTGATTTAATGCTAGTTGTTGTGAAGCTTATTGTTGGAATCTTTTGGAAAGCTAAACAAAGGTGAGTTTCATAGCCCCCTTTTTCTCATGTTATTTTGGGTGAGAATGATGCTTGTTGTCGTGTTAAAATGTTTTTAAGCTTGCTGTGGTTATGTGTATTGGATCGTGGGCACGTTCTGTCCCGTTGCGTTATGATATGATATGTTTGGTATTATGGATCCCAATATGCAAAATGAGGTTTGGCGGTGATAAGACTGCGTGAGCTAATATGAGGACATGTAGCGCACATATGAATTTGGTATGATTGTGGATCGTGGGCACGTTTTATCCCGTTGTGGTTATTTTATAGCATGAATTGTTTTGGTAATTGAGCAGCTATTTTTGATATTTGTTGTATGTCGTAAACTTATGATTCTTGCTCAACTTTATGTTGACGTTTTAAGCATCATTTTCAGGTAAACTTAATGGTGCTAAGATAGAGCGAAGTGGCTAGAAGAGACCATAGGAATGCTTGATTTAGTTATGCATTCTTATTGAATAAATGTGTTTGCATAAATTGGTTTGGATTTATGTTTTGCATGTCATTTATTGACGAGACCTCTTTCTCATTAATAAAGACACCGTAGGTTTTTGGGTATTGTTATGATACTTTGTTTCCTTGCTTTACTTAGTTTTCATTTTAGTATTCTCTATATAGACACCACGTGTTGTGGTGATATCCATTCTTGTTTACACCTCGTGTTTCCGCTTTGGCGGGGTGTGACAGATTGGTAATCAGAGCCATTGGTTATAGAGAAGTAGGTGGTTGAGCCTAGACTATAACCTAGGAGTCCTTCATGTAGATGCATTTAGGGCGTATGCATTATTGCTATAGACTGTTGTTCTACCTCTAATTTTGCATAGCTATATATCTCGAATTTTGCTAATTGTCATTTTTAGTTATTTTGCCTACCATTATTGGATATGATATGTATTAATTTCCTCAGTATTTTTAGCTATGTTTTTCCCCCACCCGTAAGAAGTCCGTTGGGAACCATTTCCCAATGAACTAAAGCATTATAAGGAGCCTCTTGTGGAACCGAATGAGATAAGATAGTTGATCATTTGTCGAATTCGCGTAATAAGGCTGGACCCGCGGAGTCGGGTGATTCTTGCGGAGCAATGCCAAACCCAAGTGAGGCCAACATAGTTTATCCCGTCTTTTACCCGTCATGTTGTTATTGATTATTTCCTTTCAGATATTTTGTATTTTGGGAATTGTTGCGAGATTTTCATTCTTTATGTCGTTTCGATTTCTATTTGATATAAGTAAGTAGTTATTTGATGGAGCATCTTTTATGTGTTAAGTTTGAGTGGTTTAAGATGTGCAATGTGGTATATGTGCTTATATGTGAATTATGATTGATATGGGTAATCTTGGAAGTAAGTACACGTATGAAAGGAGGCACTTATAATTATGGTGGCCAACATAATTATAAAGGTATCACACACATAGACTTGTGACCATATTTCATTTAATGTGTGTTGAATGTAAGGCTTAGTGTAAATAGTTTGTTTTTTTATTGATATAGTGTAAATCATGATAAGGATGATGGTATGGGTAGAGAATTATTCTCTTACCCTAATTGGATGATATGTTAAGTTGAGTTGTATAGATAGTAAGTTTCCCTTCTATCTAGTATTTGCGGATACCTAGTATTGCTATTATAGAGGTTGCTTGTTTGCTCGGTTGTTTGTTCGGATTTCCTAAGTCTAAGCTTAGCATCCCTTCATCGTACATTGTTAGTAAGGATACCTGATTTTCCTATTCGACGTCTCGATGTATATTGGTTGTTCGGAAAGCTGCTTTTCGGAAATAGCCCGCGTTTTCCGTTAGTCTTTCATTACATTGATTTACTCAGTATGTGTATCAAAGTTTCTTTTAAGCACTAATTGTTCCTAACAATTAGTGTGGATCATTACTCCCTTCTTTTATATCCCTTTGGTTTTCGTAACCCGTATGGTGACATGTTAGTATCGCTGCTTTTTAGGTTTTTTCCCTGTTGATCGAATTTTGGAGTAAAGGACCTTACGTTTTCTTTTGGATACGTAACGTCTTGCATGAGTTTTCTTGTACGAGTTCGTTTTTGAATTTTATTTGAGTTATAGGTTCCGGGTATAATCTTTTCGTTTCAACAATTTATTTGTGTTAGAGATCCTGACGGTTGTTTTACCGATCAGTTGAATTATGGTTCATTTGTTTTGAGTAACATATTTCATAATTGATGTCTAATTATAAAATCTTTTGGAGTTATTGTGTTACGTGTTTGAGAATAAACTAATGTTAATATGATCTTTGTAAAAAGAATATGTTTAAATGGTCCTATACAAATAGGATATGAAAAACTTATAAGTAGTTTTAATAAATTATAATTTATTTATAAAATGCTGGTTTTAAGTGATCTAGTGTAAGGTACGATATACCATTAGATTAAACCATCTCTAGATTTTATATTATGACAACCAGCATGAATTTATAAAGATTAAATTTAAGAGACAATTTTATTATTATTTAAAAACGATTTTTAATACTTAAGCGACTTCTTAATTTAAATAGATTTTTATCCAAACATTATTTAATTTGGTCTTTCGAGTAATGTCGATAGCTTAGTATAAGAATTTCCGCTTTCGTATTGATATCTTTTTTTATGTGTTTCATTTGTCGTGGTACACTATTGATTTCTTTCGATTTGCGTTTTCGCTCGGTGCAAATATACGTATCACTTACTTTCAACGGATTCTTATGTCATTTATCCACGTCTAATTTGCAATATTGGAAGCTCCTATATGCATTCTACCTGCCTTTGATCGAGATTCGTTTGATTATCCGAATTCGATTTGTTCGTAACCTTGGAGTTCGTTGATACCGTGAGTCCAATGGAAGCTTTTGATGTGCTTGTGGAATGGACCCGGAGTCCCACTAGGAAAGTATGGGATAGTATTCATGGGAAGGTGGTTATGATACCGTTGGAAGTGATGAGAATACTTCAGGTTCATAGTGAACGTACTCAAGGATCGAAAACTTAATGAAAACAAGGAAGATGATCAAAATAGAGTGGTATTTCCATCGTACGAGATCATTGATGTGTTTTTTCAAAAGATTATTCGATGACCACCACACGACAAGTTGAATTCGCCCATAGATTTAGTCATAGAGCGACACCAGTTGCAAATCTCCATATCGTCCTTAGCACCCTTGGAAATGCAAGAATTGTCAGAACAACTTCAAGAATTGCAAGACGAAGCTTCATACGACCTATCATTTTTCCCATGAGGAGCACCATGTTTGTTTGGTTAGAAGAGGAAGCATGGAGTTCATTTGAAGTGTAGAGTTGGATTACTAAGGAATGAGAAGTTGTATGCTAATTTACTAGTGTAAGGCAGTGAAGATTGAGAATACCTACGACACCATCCGAGATATGATTATATCTTATGATTGGCAGGTTTACTTACTCGTTTCATCGCCAACTTTTCTAAGATTGTTAAACCCATACTCCCTAACTGAGAGGGATCTGAAGTAATGAGTGGGACGCAGAACCGAAAAGAGGCTTTCCAGACTTTTGAATATGGATTTGTGTGATGCTTCGATAAATCGAATGTAGTGTTGAATGCCGTTGAGTAAAAGGAGAGTGAAACTTAAGACGAGTAAGAGCAATGGTCCATTGACTATCCAGTCAGTGTTAAGGATGGGGGGGGGGGGGGGGGGGGTGGGGTGGGGGGGGGGGGGGGAAAGGGGGGGGGTGGGGGGGGGGGGGGGGGGGGGGGGGGGTTTGGGGGGGGGGGCAGATATGGCAACTTCAAGTGAGACGTCCAAAGTAGAGAAGCGCCAGAAAATGCGGCGTGACCTGGAACCAACAAATGGAAAAAGAGCAGATGATGGTTGTACTTTATGATTAATGTTCTAGGAAGTATGAAGTATGAAATTCGCTACCATCCAGGTAAGGCAAATGTGGTGATTGATGCGTTAAGTAGGAAGGAACGAGTAAAACCTAGACGTGTTCGAGCGATGGCTATGACTATTCAGTATGGAGTAAGAGGAATGATACTGACAGCCCAAAGTGAGGCGTTCAAGCAAGAGAACGTACTCGTGGAAATACTACATGGTTTAGATCAACAGATGGAAAAGAAAAGAGACGAAGTTTGTATTTTATTGGACGTATATGATTCTTAGTAGGGAATGATGAGGACGGTAGTAATGGATGAGGCTCATGCATCAAGGTACTTGGTACATCCAGGAGCAGATAAGACGTTACTATAACCTGTGTAGGGACATGTATGGTAGCCACGTGTAAAAATATAAGTTTACCTATGTTAGTAATTATTGGGGATTGTGTTTAAGGAGGTGACAGCGGTGATGTCGAAGACTTTTGGCTTACTGCAATAGCCGGTGATACTTGAGTAAAAATGAGATAGAACCACAATAAATTTTATCACTAAATTTCCAAGTAGTGAGTATGATGTGATTTGGGTGATGGTCGATAGACTGACCAAGTAGCTTATTCTTCTAGCTATAACAGAGATTTGCAAGATGTGAAGTTGCAAGGATTTATCTTGATGAGATAAGTAGCAAGGAAGGAATTCTGGTGGATCAACTCAGATTTAGATGGATGATTTACTTCGTGGTTTTGGCAGACGCTGCAGAAAGTGTTAGTGACGCGATTAGATTGAGTACTGCTTAGCATCCTCAAGCGGATGGACAAAGTGAACGTATGATTCAGACTTTGGGAAGATATAATGAGGGCATGTGTTATTGATTTTGGCTGTAGTTATCATTCGAGCATTTGGTGTGCTCCATTTGAAGCATTGTATGGAAGGAAGTGTAGGTCGCCTGTTTTATGGGCTGAGATTGGGGAAAGTAGTTTGATTGGACCTGAGTTGGTTCAAGAGACGACTGATAAAGTGTTGTTGATAAAAGAGAAGCTCAAAGCGACGAGACACCGTGATAATTGACCTTTTTAGGGGTAATTATATATCAAATAGTAGTATAATATTAATCAAAATATAAAATCCCCGCGAGTCAACCAAGTCAACCTTTTAGGAAAAAGGTCAACAAACTCACGGGTATGATATAAATGATTCCGGATAAGTGTTACCCAGGTCGTTCTCACAACGAGGCGTGAAATTGACGGTTACGCTTTTGGTTTGACTTTTGGATGCTTGAATACAAGAAGGATTTGATTTGGGTTTTCTAAATCTAAGGGAAATACAAATTAAGGCAATGGGATAACCTAAAAATTCTACGGGAAAGCAAAATAACACGGGAATTTAATAACTTAAAAATCTACGGGAAGCAAAATAAGGCAAATAAATGAAACCTAATTCTACGGGAAACATAAGTAAGACATGGGAAAGTAAATCCTAAGTCTACGGGAACATAAAAATGAAGGCAATTAAATTAAAAACACGAAAACGAGAACGGGATCCTAAACCCGTTCTTTAAAAAAACAAATTCTACAATTTTGACCCTACGAGAGCAAAGCTAATTTTCCTAAGTCCTATTTGATAAAAGAAAATTTTCTAAAAAAGAATTAGATTTTTTTGACTTTTTAATAATTTTTTATGAATTAAAAACAGTTTTAATGAAATAAATTAATTAAAAATACTAAACTAAGTTGGAAAAATCTGAAAAATTACTGAAAAGTACTATAAGCTATGAAGATTACAAGAAAAATAAGACTTTACAAAAACTGCTTATAAATAAGTAGTTATTAAGCAAACAATTTTAATAAGTAAAACTAGAAAACGTGTATAAGTATTAAATGGTGCAAACATATAACGAAAAAGACATAAGGGCGCTACTGGCATTGAGTGTGAGTGTTGAGGCTTTGGTTTGCAAAGGGGGAGGTCATGGGTTCGACCCCCGTGCCTCTCTTTTTTTATAAAACATTTTTTTTGAAACTTATAAAATCAGCAAAAGCAACAAACTTTAATAAAAACACTTTTTATAAAAATGAATAAATAAGCTGGAATAAGCTAAAACAAACAGGCATATTACATTTTTTTAGACTAAGTAGCTCAAAGCTAAAACTGTTGGCTTGTTTAGAGCTTAACAAGCAGTAGGAAAGAGCAAATAAGCGAGGCAGGACTAAAACATAAACCTAAAAAGCTAATCTATATAAACAATAAGAAGTCCTAGTGGGTAATAAGCTCATAAATCAAATAAGCACTTTAACTAAAATTCTTATAAAACAGCCTACCAAGCATTTTTAGGCTTAAAAATAAGCTAGCAAACCAAAAAACTAATCCTCAAACCCTAAAAACAGATAAAGTCTGAACTACTAGGTCCTAGAATCAGCAATAAATAAGCATTTTAGAACACAGATTAAGCTAGATAAACGTCAAAGAAAAAGGCAATTTAAGCTAAATCTATTTTTTATAAGGATTGCAAAAGACTAAAAGGTTATATGCATACCCAAATTTAAGCTAGTAAAACTGAATTGAAATGCAAAGTAAGCATAAACAGATGAAATATATATATCTTGATGAGTTTATATATAGAAATTCAGATCCTAAAACATCTTAACTCTAGCCTAAGTTTGCAGTTGAAAACTAGTTATTAAAAACTTTTGAAAACTGAAACAACCCTTGACAGATTTGACTTAAAACACAAATGATGAATACAAACCTATTCTAATTTCATTCTACTGCATTTTACAACTACAACTAACATGAAACAACACCTAATTGCTGCTTAGCAAAGATCTAATTATTTGGACTGAATTATGAAACTAGGAAACCACATATTCACATCATGGACATAAGGAACCTTAAACTTGATTTTTCAACTTAAAGGGCTTAAAAAAATGACTCTTAGACTGACTTTAAGCTTGACAAAGCTGACTTGAGAACCAAAAATAGCTTTAATCGTATTATGACCCGTTTTGAGTCCTTGACCCAAACACCCCTTTAAACTGGTTTTAGCATAATTTAGACTATAAAAATGGAATTTAAACTTAAACTTTGTATAACCAGGTTAAATCTAGGACACATAAACATAAACATACACGTTTCAACAAGAATTAAGAAACTAAATAAGCTAGAACACAAGAACAGTTTTAAGAGAATTTAAAAGACAATTTTTGCAATAAACTTAAATTTTCATTAAAAACAGTAAAAGTTTACAAGACTCAAAAGTTAAAATGACAGAATTTAAATTACATAAAACTTAAAAACATTAAAACTAAGCTACACAACTCCTAGTTTCTATGTCTTCTGTCTTCTTCAATATATATAGGCAGTGAGTTCTCTTCTCATTGTGTTAGTTGTGCTTTCAGTGTGAGAGGCTTCAAAGCCTTAATCCCAGCCATCAATTTAGCCTTGGAGCCCAATCTCAAATCACAGCCCTTCACTGTCTTGACCAATTAGAATGCTTGGGATTGCCAACTTGGTTTTTTAGGGTTTTGTAAGGTGGGGAAAACAAGGTTTGTCATGGGGTGAAGTGGGGTAAGGTTTTGTTTGCTTGTTGCAGAGACATATGAAAGGGATGGGGGAATAGTGGTTTAGGGGGGAAAGGGTTAGGGTTATAACTGTTTTAATTTGGGTTCAGGGGTGAAGTTTTGGAGTTGGGCAAGTGTGGCCCCTCAAAGTGTATTGTGGGTTTGCAATGAAAGTCCTTGTGGTGATTAAAGTTTTAAGGGTTTTAACAAGATTGGTCCCTGAGGTCATATAGTATGTTTGCACGTATAGTCCTTAAAGGACTAACGATGAGAAGGGTTGTTATGGTGTAAAGGGGATGTGGGCTATAACAGAGTTAAGTTTTGGATTGGGCCACATATTTGTTTTGTATTTGGGCCAGTTTATAACCAAAAAGGAAATGGGCTTATTTCTTTGGAATTTTTTTAGGCCTTTTAATTTAAAAAGGGTTCATGGACTTATATATTGAGTATACATAAATACTTATTGGGCTGGCCCGGCCTATTAAGTAGGGTACGGGTTAGCCCAATAAGATATTTATGCCTTCGGCTTTGGTTTTTCGCACTCTTTTCAATTCCGTGTCCCGGGGTTGACTTTGACTTTTTCACGCTCTTCCATTCCGTGCCCGGTTTTGTTATTTTTGGCTTCATTTTTTTATCCTTTTGTCGGATATCCGTTTCCTGCACAATATAAGTGAAAACATACAAATACAATGTATTTTTGGTACGTTTTT
>BQNB010067219.1:1730-34275 GCA_026074375.1 Tanacetum coccineum | reverse complement strand
ACCAACACCCTTTCTATAGCATGAAAAGGGTATTTATACAAGCATACATGGCCGGTTAGGGCTTTAGTCCATGGGCTTATTCTTAACTAGTCTAGTAAGTTTCCAAATATTACTTAACGAGCTATCTAATGATATAATGAAAGTGACCGATACTTTTTGTGATCCTAAAAATCTCCTCCTAAAGGAGGTCACTCCATTTTAAAAATACTTAAACCTAGCATACTATGCTTTGTCTTCAGTCTTGTACTCGCAGACTTGTATTCTTGACTTTATCTTGTAGATATGGCATAGTGATCTTTGACTTTAGGCTTGAGCTTGTTCCTTTATCATAACTTGCTTGTGATCTTGAACACTTTGAGATCATCAGCCAAATACAATCTCCTTTATCATTATCTTGCGATCTTTTGCCACCTTGTGTACTTGTGACCTTCGGACCGACATGCTTATACTTTTCTTGATTCTTTAACTTGAAAGCTTTAATAATGCTTCTTTCTTAAAGTTCTTTAACTTTAACACTTCATTGCTTCAAGAAGGATATACGGTATCAGAGTAGCGGAAGTCTTGAAACATGTACTTAAGCTTTCACAATGTCTTTATAATTGTCGGTCGAGTATGAGCATGTGGTTATGAATCTGACTCATCCACGTCTAGCTGCTGCCACCATTGGGAATACCTGCAGGTTTAGGTTAGTGATAATCAACATATATGGATGAGAGTGTCTTTGTCACTTCGTCGAATACGGTTGCAATAACCAACGGTTCCCTGTTTTTCAATATAAATACTGCCTGTGATCAGGTAGAATTCAAAAGAATCTCCTTGACAGGGTTTCACAGCTGCACTAGCCGTTCTTAATACCAGAGCGTCTCAAAGCAGACAACATGATATGAGTGAATTAGAAGTTCCATTCTTCACGATTGAGATAGAAAATTGATTTGAAAATCAATCGACGTGTCACTTGCTAAAGTGGTTTTGTGACACATCAATTGTTTTAAACATTACAAAATTTCATCAACCGTCAATTCATAACCTGGAACAAGTTTGATTCATATAGAATCGCACCATTAATGCTTTCCTGATGTTACAACTTTGATTCATATGGAATCGCACAAGTCACCTACCGTAGTGCTGTTTGATGTTGACACTGGAAGGATTTCCATCTTCATTGTGAATACATAAGTATCACTCTGATGTTCTGGCAAAATCATAACGATAATGCATAGGACTCTTAAGTTATTACTTGTTTTCACATTGTGTGAGCAACAAATATATTTGAACAGTGTCCTAGTGAGATTTATTGATGATATCTTTTGGCTCTAGACTCAATAGTGCACCTTTGGTTTTAGTAATCGGAGGCTGGAGTTGATTGTTACCTTTTCAATACCAACTAACTCGGAGTGAGAGAGTCGATAGAAATGTCTGAATCTTCATGAGTTTTGAAACAAAGTCTTTCCGACTTTGAGTGGCTGGGAAGGGTTGTGCATTGCGTCACTGGGTCCATGGCGACTGCTTCAATACCAGACAACAACTTTGTGTTTCTGACAGTTTATGTATTGACCCGGTTTGTGCCTAAGTGTATGGAGGGCTTCTTTCTTTTCACCCTTTATCCTTATAATTATTTTTCGTTCTTTAACCCCTTCAAAGCTTACCGAGACCTCATGACTAGTACCTTGTTAGGTTTGTTCTAGTACTAGCTCCATCTCAGTCGGAATTATTCCCTTATTCTCACTTTTACTCATTTTTTATATCATACCTAAGGACTTCTACACTAACTAGTGGATTATCCCTGGGTATATCCCTCCGGTTCTGGCTAGATCATGGAAATGAATACCTAATCCTAACCATCTTATAACTCTAAGTAATTATGAACATGGTCGGTCTTTTGGTATTATTCTCAGCCTTAAAACCATTTGAAAACATCGATCAAGATACTTTGAAAATCATTTAGTATCTCGATGGTTTTACTTTTCAGAAATTGCTCCCCTCAACATGTGCATCGATATTCGAAAATGTTTAGTACATGAAAGTTGAAGCTCGCACTTGAGTCCATAGAATCACATCATTAGTCATATATAGTAATCACATTTTCTCCCCTTATCAAAAATGTTAAATCTTTTAATATTTTAGATATTAATTGATTTAAAATATATATGCATTCGGATAGAAAAATGTTCCGATTATTAACAAGCCTTATTAGGAACATTTTAATGCTCCCCTTCAATTTATAAGGGTATGATATGGTGTTTGAGTACGTTAATTTAAAAAAAAAATTGAATTTACTAAGAAATTCTTGAAAATTCGTACTCAATCACGATATTTGCCTATTATTAGTCTACACTATTTATTCATATATTCACAAGATTGATAATTATGAAAGAATCACCTGAAATGTAGTAGGACAAGATATGAAGAAGTTATATTGCCCGTTCAAGCAGTCTGAGGTCTTCTCCGTACTTTCTTCCACCAACGAACTTCTCTAGATTCCTCATTAACCTTCTTTGAAAGAGCTGTTTGTCGATATCCTGGATCATAAGACAAGCCTTTCGCTTGTCTAATCCACTCCATTTCCTCTTTGGCAGGTATTCCATCCTTATTCCCGAAGCAATATCGTAAAGAGCAGTCTAAACAAAATTGAGCATGCCATCACTGAATTTATGGAGTTCATCAGTGCGCATCAATTTGTTTTTGTTGTTTTGATCCACGTATATCACTCCTTGAGGGTCTGAATATGCAGTGAATGCGGTTCTTTTCTTGAGATCCGACCTGAATGTGTCATGTTCGGTGAGGTTGAGCTTCTTTTGGTAACTTTCGACACCTAATTGAAGATCTTCCACCCGCCTTTCAATGACAATACGTCTGGTAAACATACGTAATGCCACATTTAAGTCATAACGTTCGTCTATCATAAGATTGGTCAGCTTCTGTTGAACAAGTAGGAGTAACATATCCTTGATGTCTTGTATGTGAAGTCGTGGGAAATCACCTTCTTTAAACGTGTATAGCTGCTGATCCTCTCTACGAACTTCAATCTCGTCCAAGTGACCATAGTCATACCCCTTCATAATCGTAAGTCTAGTAACTGCAATGATTCGTTTTCTGGAGTAGACATCCTTCGTCGAAGTCCTGTGGCTTGCAAACGCGTAGAATCGTTTACGTTTGATACCCTAGTGTGAAGTACCCCAGTAGGCATGTTTATCATATACCACCTTTACGGGACTCTATAGATTAGGAACCATGTCTTCGATCCATTTGACCTCATAAGTAGCAGCCTTTGTCTTTGTTACGGAAGTTGAGTATTGTCTGCTTAAACTTCCACCTTACAGATATTCCAGGTCGTTGTTGATAAAGTAGTCCTAAGGGATAACCTGACGACCTCGATGATCTGGAATCAACGGGAGAGGCTTACGGAGATCGAACGGATATGGATTGACTTCAGGGTTAAGCTAGTCTAGTCATTCAATTGTAGCTTTGAAACATTCTTCAAAATGATACTCTAATTACGTAATACTCTTGCAGGTGCCTTTGAGTAGGTTGAATGCCAGTCCAAACAAAAGTTCTTGAGTCAGATTCGTAATGTTAATCCGATTCAAGACAAATGCAGAGAAGTCAATTGGAGTATCTATGAGCTCATCGAATGAAGTAGGAGGTTTTTCTGCACGAGCAGTGTCACTAATCCAGGTTTGATGTGGTCAGAAGTCTTCATGCTGTCTCTTATTCCAATCATTATCAGGAGTTAGAGGTCACTCGGGTTTCTTAAACCAATCAAACTTAGGAGCAACCTCATCATCAAGTTGTTTATCATTGTTACCCATGTCAAACTCTTGATTCTGTTGCACTCCTGAGTCATCAACTGTATGACTTGGCTCCTATGCATGTGCAGACTTGCCAGATGACTTATGATGAGAGCGGGAGGTGCCTTTAGAGTAGCTTGATGACTTACTTTCCTTTGATCTTGGATCTTTAGATGACTTAGCTTCCTTGCTTGACTTCTTTCTTTTCGTCCCTCGGTCTGATCCAACGGAGGGGTCTTGATCTTTATCTTTGTCGTCTCGACCCCTTTTCAACATAAATACTTCACCATATGTATCAAAAGATCGTTGTCAGTGTTATAAGATTTGACGAGTGCATCATAAAGCTCCTTTTTGTAGTAAGCTCTAAGATGTGATTTATGTTCCTCCATCTTGTCCATAAGAATCTTTGTAAGTTTAAACTCTGAGAGTGATGCAGCCGCCGCATAAGTAGACTTTGGTTGAGAGGAAGACTTTGCTAAGACAACAGCTTCTAGTGATTCTGTGACATTTTGCTCTATCACAGGAGTTGCAAAGTCTGAGACTGCTTTAGGAAGAATCTGAGGAAGTTGAGTTTTGACTTCCTCTCTGATAATAGTTCTCACTGATGTGTCAATGAGATCTATTTACTCCTTCTTCTCAGCAAGAGCTTCTTCTTTACATTCTGCAGTATAGGACATAATGGCTTGTTGAATTTCTTCTCCAAGTTTGTTGTTAATGTAGCGATCTACAATAGCAGGAATAGAGGAGATAGCTTGAGCATATGGTCAACTTGCTTCATTTCTGATAGATCTTTTTCCAAGCTGGTGACTATATCGTTAAATATAGATGAGAAGTCTGGAAGTGCAGGAAATGAGGATGTTGTTTCTGAAGTTGTTGGTGTAGGAGTTGGTGTTGCATGTTGTTGAAGAGGATTGAAGAAAGGAGGTGGTGGAGGAATTATTGTGGTAAAAGTATACGTGACTTCAGGGATTATCGTTATAGGTACGGTATAAAGAGAAGATGTCTGACTACTTGGTTCTTCATGATGAACGGTGGTGTCCATCAAGGAATCAATTTCATTGTCAGCTGGAGAAATGTTTTCCATGTTTAGGAGCTTACTTGTAAAGTCGGATGAGACAGAAGAACTTTGCAATAGACCTTTAGTCTTCTGTGAATCATGGACAGCTGTAAGTGTCACATAAGCATCTTCCTCTACTTGTTCAAACCCTGACTCTTGAGAAACATTGTGTAGATCTTCTCCACCCTGATCAGCATGGGTCATGCCAGCATCTTTTTTTCCCAAATTCACGTTCACATCTTTATATAACTCATTGGTTATATCATCATCTTCTTCTTTATCCATCTTTTCTTCTCCTTTATCAGATTCAGTGCTAGACTAATTGGGATCAGAAATCTTAATTATGTCTGACTCAGTTCTATCACTGTCAGTCTCATCGTTATCATCATTCATGTCATCATCATCATTATTATCATCATTGTCATCATTATCACCATCATCGTCATCATTATTACCATCATCATCATTACCCTTATCATCATTACTTTCATCTTCAGTATCATCTTCATCATCATCATCATCATCATATTCTTCATTACTATTACCCCAAGATTCTTTCTCACCAATAGAATCATATTTAGGTACATCGGGAACCCCTAGTTTAGTACTAGTTCCTTCATCTATACCAGAAGTCTTGCATTGTTGCTCATCAGGAACCCCTGATTCAAAATCAGTTCCATCACCTGAGCCACTTGCATGTGAGATGTGAATATCTTTCTTGCTTCATTTTGTAGCCTCCTTGACCTGAGCAGCTTTAGATAGAGCTACTTCTGAGAGAACATTCAAACCTTTGCCTCTATCAGCCTTAACCGGTGCCTTCTTCTTAGTCGGTTTAGGTTTAGTAGATGGCTTCTTGGTTGAAGGTACATTTTTCTTAGCTTTGCCAGGCTTCTTCTTGGAAGGAGATTCCTCAGATGAGATGACTGAATCAGATTTCTTTTGACTTTTCTTTGGCTTTAGAGGTTCAGCTCCTGTAGCAATTGCATAATAAGTCTTGTATGAGACAGAGTCCAGCATGGCTTGATTCGTCATTGCTTTAGGAAGGAGAGCACCATATACTTGAGTATCTTCATGTCTAGAGATGAATCTCATGGTACCCAAAAAGCTGTCATCCCGAGCAGTGTGCATGAACGTTTTGTTCCTCATTGAGATAGACTTATCTTTTGTGAGGAAGTGATGAATGATTGCCTTTGTGAATCTAAGATAGTACATCTTGTCTTGTTTCTTTGAGTCTTTGTTATCAATCTGGTAAGCCAAGTCCTCCCAGATTAAGGCAACAAAATCAAGGTTCTTCTTGTAGTACATTCCCCAAAGTATTTGAATTCTTGAGAGTCGTATCTTATCAAGACTAGATATCTTTCCACAAAGACATTTGTTGATGATTGTGGCAAAGGCTCTCCAAGGTTGATACAAATGATCAACACTTATATTAGTGATGTACTTGATCTCTCCAGAATGACCAAGTGCTCTGATGAATGATAGAGCTTCTTCTTATGAGGGAGGTTCATCAAATTCTTTACCCAGAATCTTAGGACATATGTTAAGAATTCTCTGAAGACTTCAACATTTACAGAGAACCTTTTGTTGTCGATATTGAATCGATATGATGCATTGTGTTTGTTGACGGTAGCCCAGAACTGCTGCATGTAGATGACTGGAAAATTAGCTATGATAAGGAAAGCGGGATAGCCGGTTATGAGAGCAAGGGCATCCAGTACTACTTGGTAAGTAGGTTCCTTTTGTTTCATTCCAGGTTTGATCCTCATGTTACTTTTGCCAATTACACGTTGATTCTCTAGAGCAACTAAGGCATTGTCCAGTGTAATTTGTTAAGCAATGGTATTCATGGTTCTGCTAAGATTTGACCAATACAGTTTATATAAAACCCAGTTTATATATGACACTATATGGCAAGCTGTTTAATGATGATTTATTTTAGATGCAAGTTATGATTATCAACAAAGGATTAAGCATATTTTAACAGGCAAGCATTTAAAACATAGGATAATATCTAAGAAATTAATCAAGATTAAATCGCCTCCTAAATTATTAGATTAAATCACCTCCTTATAAAAATGGATTAAATCGCCTCCTAAGGAAACAAGATTAAATCGCCTCCTTAAGGATTTAGATTAAATCGCCTCCTTAAGGATTTGGATTAAATCGCCTCCTTAAGGGTTTGTATTAATTCGCCTCCTTAAGGGATGGATTTATTCGCCTCCTGAAGGAGATGGATTTATTCGCCTCCTAAATGAGATAGATTTATTCGCCTCCTAAAGGAGATAAATTTATTCGCCTCCTGAAGGAGTGACTAAATCGCCTCCTGAAGAGTGATTGAATCGCCTCCTAAAGGAGTAATTTAATTGCCTCCTAAAGGAGTGATTAAATCGCCTCCTTTATACATGCTTAACTCGCCTCGATTATCAAAATCATTAACATAGTATTTTAAGCATTATAAGTTACTTAAACAAGAATCTTAGAGTCTCATAATAGCAAATGAACCATTCCAAACATGAATTTACCACAAAACTTACCACAAAATTCAAAATGAACTTGAAGTCACATGAATCACTTAAACAAGTTTTATTAATGTTTAATCTAAGGATATAAAGGCCCTAATGCATACAAGGATAGGTTCTAACTCATTCTAATCACAAACCCACTAACCTTACACAGGTTCTTCTCTTAACCCTAATTTTCGTACACAAGAATCAATCAAAACCACATAATATGTTGACCTAATTCAAAGCTGCTTTAAGCGAGTAATGTACACCCTTAGATGAACAAAACCTCTCAACCAATTTAGGTTTTTACCCACTTTTGATTTTGAAGAACCCTAGATCAATTTCTAGGGTTTTTAGATCCATTTTTAGGGTTTTTGAATTCAAAAACGCGATCCAGCCTAATTCATGTGAGAAATAAGTTGCTTAGGGTGTAGGGAACACTTGTTTATTTATACCTTAAGCTTGAAATCAACTGGTTGATGATCTTGAATGTTGCACGAGTATATCAATGGAGAAGAGAAAAAGTTGAAGTGTTTTGTGTATGTGTGTGTTATACGAACTGGGCAAAGGGGGTGTTTGTTTTGAAACTTTCAGTTTTGACACAAATGCCCCTTATACTTTATATCCTTTTGCATTTTCATTAAACAAGTTTTATAAGGCATACATAAGTTTAACTAATGACACATTTAGTGCCTAAAGTTTTACCTGCATACCTACTAATTTATTTTTGTTACTTTCTCCCTAAAAGGCATAAACACATAACATTTAAGGCACAAATAAGTTAAACTTAATTATCTCCCCTTTAATTGTTAACCCGTTATGGTTTAAAACCTTTTTCCATTTATCACAAACTAATTTTATGAAGACGATATTTGACATTTTCTCCCCCTTAAATAATGGCCCGTTTTCTATTTAAAGAGTTGTAGTCGTTGTTTGAGTGGTCAAATGTCTTTGAAAAATGATTTTTCTGATGAATTTCTGATATTAATGTTTTATTTTTGAAAGCAACACCAAAAAAAAAAAGATTTCTCTTATTTTAACACATAAGCGCACTGACACGTACACTCATGGCATAAAGGAAGCACGGGTTGTGTTGCAAAGTAAACACAAGCCTTTGCATGGTCATAAAGTAGACCATGCCCGAGAAAATAAATTCTCGTTGAGAGGACAAGTTTTCTTTTTGAAATACTTGCCTTTAAGATGATGACCGGGTTGCTATCAGAAATAATAGCAAGCCATATATCATGTTTTCTATTCGAACTTTATTTACAGCTTTGTGCCATTGTTGAATGACATTTCTGAAGCCGTAAATATTATCGATGCTAGAAAGCATGACACGAAAATATATTTTTGCGTTTTTCTGGTTTTCTATATGTACATATTATACACAGGATACAAGAATAGGTACCACCACTATTCTGTAGCTTCATCTGCCAGTTCTTTCAGAGTCTCAGGAGTAAAACTTATCATCCCTAGCTTGTCGATACATAAGTCAATTCTTTCTCGACATAAAGCCTTGGTGAAGATTTCCGCCAACTGATATTCTGTTCTGACAAGGTAAAGCTCGACAACTCCATTATCCACTTGCTCTTTTATCAAGTGATATCTGATGTCGATATGCTTTGATCGAGAGTGTTGAACATTGTTGCAACATATGACAATAGCGCTTTTATTATCACAATACATTGGAATTTTGTTGAATCCAAGGCCATAGTTGGTAAGTTGTGATCTCATCCATAGAACTTGAGCACAACAGCCGGATAAGGCGATGTATTCAGCTTCCGTACTAGATATTGCAGTGATTTTCTGCCTTTTTGATAACCAGTTTACAAGTCTATCTCCCAACAATTGCATACTTCCAGATGTACTACGTCTGGTATCTTGACAACCCGCGTGATCAGCATCTGCAAAAGCTGTTATTACAATAGCAGAATCCTTCGAATACCATAGTCCCCGATTAACGGTTCCTCGTAGATATCGAAAGTTTCTTTTTACAGCATGTAAGTGATTTTTTATAGGACGAGCCTGATACCGGGCACACATGCACACATCATATACAAGGTCTGGTCGACTAAATGTGAGATACATAAGGGTGCCAACCATGCCACGATAATGTGTAGGGTCAACGGCTTTTCCTTGTGGATCCTCATCCACTTTAGATTTCTCTACCATTGGAGTATCCACTGTGTCACAAGATTCCATTTCATATTTTTTTAAGAGATTCTAGAGCATATTTAGATTGGTTTAAAAAGACGCCTCTAGGACTTTGTGAAATTTGTAGTCCTTGAAAAAAAATGATATTTTGCCCATCATCGACATCTTGAATTTGGAACACATTATCTCAAAAAAACTTATCACAAAGTTCAGTAGTGGTAGAGGCAGAAATTATATCATCAACATAGATTTGTACCAGGAGGATATCTTTGCCTTCTCTTCTGATGAACAATGTGGGATCAACCGTTCCTTTGGAGAATTCTTGGGATAGTAGAATTGATGACAACAGATCATACCACGCGTGTGGAGCCTGTTTCAACCCATATAGAGCTTTCTTCAGTCTGTACACGTGATTTGGATTGTCTGGATCCACAAATCTGTCCGGTTGACTAGCGTAGACCTCTTCACGCAAAATGCCATTTAAGAATGTCGTCTTCACATCCATTTGGTAGACGATCATATTCATATGAGCAGCAAATGCGAGAAATATCCGAACAGCCTCTAGTATAGCCACGGGAGCAAAGGATTCTTCAAAATCAATTCCCTCTTCCTGACGGTATTGATGCGTAATTTATTTTAAATAAAACTACGTTAGGTTTTACATTTATGTTGGTAGAAATATTATGATATTTAATCTATACGTTCTTTTCATGTTTTGGTGATGACAAACATGTAACTTATAACACATAACGTAAAGTGCTTAAGTTACTCGTAATCATAAATCATCAATGCATTCATACGACAACATCTCTCGACGTCTCAAGTTTGCTTCAATGAAGTTTGCACCCGACATAAATCACTTAAGGTATGAATAATTAAATGCTTGATGCATTTTATGATCAAAGGAATTTTTATTCAACCTCACATTTTTTTTAAAATGTCACAAACATTTTTATCACTTTTACAAAACATTTTTAGATTTAAAAGAAATGTTTTATTCAAAATAAATATTTTGAATTTAAAATTTCTACCTAAAAAACGGCTAGAAATATTCCAGAAAACACCTCCTCTAGAAAAGACAAAAAAGGGAGCGTCTGGCCTGGGCGGCCCCCTTAATTATAAGGGCGGTCCCCTTAATTACTTAGGGGACCGACACCCTAATTAAGGGGACCGCCCATACAAAAAGGCAACTCAGTTTGCCTATAAATACTGGACTATTCCCTACTGATTTTCCAACCTTTTACAGCTTTTCTTTTTGTCTCAAATTAGTTTATACATCTCACACATATTCTAAAAACCTTTGATCATGTAATCATAAGCATTTGTTTCTAAGTGATTCAAGCTTATTCCTCCAAGTGCAAGAGAAGAACTCTCGTTATCATCAAGATACGAAGTTATGTAGTTTAGTTAGTGCATTCGTGACATGTCTTACATTCACAATGTATAGATCGAGTCCATGTATTCCAAACTTGTGTAATAGTTAGATCATGGTGATCATGGTGTGTATAGTTGTTAGATCGTGGTGATCATAGGAAGTATAGTTAGATCGGGGTGATCTTAGTAAGTAGTGTTAGATTGGTGTGATCGTAGTAGTGTCTAGGTGAAGTAAAGTTGTGAATCGTAGTGAAGAAGTTGTGAATCGTAGTGAAGAAGTAGTGAAGTGAAGTTGTGAAGTGAAGTGAAGTCGTGAAGTGAAGTGAAGTTGTGTGGTGAAGAGAAGTTGTGAATTGTTGTGAAGTAGTGTGGTTAGTTGTGATAGATTGGTTCTAGCTAGGATTAGAACTCGACATTTGGCTTAGTGTCGGAAATCGGTGTAAGCTTAGTTGTGTTCGGTTTTCTCCGCCTAAAGGGAGCTTGTTGACTAGTGAAGTAACTCTCGAGTTGGGTACTCGGGGAGTGGAGTAGGGCGAAGAGGTGCTTCGTGACCGAACCACTATAAATCATCGCGTCCGGTTTGCACTTTCTTTTACTTTTCGCTTTACATCTTTATTTACCTTATCGCCTTACATTTATATTTGCATTAGATCTATATGTGTGTTGATTGTTGCTTATATTGTTTGGATGATGATTGTGTCATAGATAGAAGTTAACATTGTGATTGTGCTTATATTGCTATGACATGTTCTAGTGGATATAGATGTATTATTCACACTTATCATATTGCATCTAACTTGATGGATAATTTGATACGAAATATTTTAAGTTTTTAAATGGAAACGTATTCACCCCCCTCTATGATTTCCACAATTGGTATTCTACGATTTCTACAATTGGTATCAGAGCCAGGTCACTCTAATTTTTAAAACAAATGGTTTTAAAAATTAAGTACGATCCATGTATCAAATTACCCATGAAGGGGAATTCATATGAAAAGTGTTTTGTTGCTTAACTTGTATCAGTTTTCTGTTAAATACACTAATTATACTAGCTCGAGGTAAAAAATGATGCTTAAAATAAGTGTTATATGTTCGGTATCAAGTTCAGAAAGTTGTATACCTTTTTGCAAAGTCAGTAAATAATTTTGTGCAAAGAATGGCAAATCTGAGTGTCAGATGGCCGACCCCCTTAATTCATGCCCCCCCTTTTATATTTAAGGGGACCACCGGTCTGATTCGGTAGATTTTTGGAAACTTTGAAAATTCATATAAAATCAACCATAAGTCTGTAAAAGTCGTGCCACCTGCCATTTCGAAGATAATTGAGTCTACTTTCATATAAAAATACTTTCAAGTATTTATTTCAAACTTAAGTTAGTCAGAAAGGCAAAATAATACTTATTGTCCAAAACGTTAAGTCTCGTTTTAACGTAATACTTGTATTTTATCTTTTCCTTTTGAGTCGGACAATTCTAGTCGGTATATCTTTGAAAAATTGTGTAATTAACTTTTCAAAAATATTAAAATTGTTTAATTTTTGAAATGGGGAGGAAACTAATTTGTTTTCAAATAAAACCGAGATATGTATACATTGTTGTATCTAATACACAAAACAACGACAAGCATTTTATGTGTTATGCTATATGATTATGTGCATTTCTTTATGTCTTAAGTTTGTTAGTAAAAATTATTAAATGATCGTTGCTATTTGTAATTAAGCTAATTGAATGTCTAAGCACATGTGTCATTTACACTATTTGTTTGTAGCTAGTTTTTCGGATTATGCATAACTAGAACTTATGCTAGATTTCTTGCATTAAGATTGCGAAATTGTTCTTGCATTACATATAGGGATAGATCATTTAATTTACAAATGTTACATAAACATCTTGTAAATATTTTCGAGTATGGGAATATACTTAGGAATAAGATTTCAATAACTTGTCAAGTATATTATTAAATGTGTTAAAACTAGTCACCTAAATATTTCTAACGATTTAATTTATTTTCAACAACACGTTTAAATATTTTCAACAACTTGCTTTGTTTTACCTTGGGTTGGTTAAACAAAAGAAAAGATTGTATTAATATATTAGTAACTAAGAAAAAAATGCTTGTGCTTGCATGGTTCTAACATACACACATAATTTTTTTTTAACATATAGTATTTTACAAAAGATGTGTATTGTATAAAAATGGTTAGGAAACTTATTTATATACTCATAAAATGTCAAAAACTATGCATATTATACATAACAACAAATAGTTTTTCGCACAAGTAAAATTTACGACAATCTTGAAATAAGAAATTAACTTATCGTTATTCATCAACCTCACCTTACAACTAATCTTAGGATTAATGGAACACACTATTTAAATATTTATTTTCTTTTAAATGAGTGTTCGTGAGGGTCAAGAAAGATTTCAAGAATATATCAATTCATTATTCAAATTATGATTGATATCTTTATTGAATCTAATTGACAAGTTTTCGTGTATGGACATGAAATCGGATTCTTATTTGTTTAGTTTCAAGATTATATCAAAATATAACAAAAGATATCATCTTGGATCTACATAACTCAATCACACTTGATTGATATGAAAATAATTACATTCTTTTCTAGATGAAAAGAATATGCATCGAATCATAACTCACACTTGTGTTGATGATGCCATATTGAGTCTCCTTGTCCAATAGTTGTGTTCTAAATATTATACTAATATGTTTAATACATGCATAAAATACACAATGAATTATGATTGACGACATGTATAACACCCCGTGTTTTAGGGTCATTGACGACGTCAATAAATTCACTATGTATTTTTAGTATTGTACTAAATTTTACATATAGATATCATACCATTTTTTGAAACATGTTGTGTAGTCCAACACCATCCTTTGATTGGTTTGTGGCTTTTGACTTTTGGATTGTGTTTCTTGCAAACTGGTAAATATTTACCTTCACAGTTCGGAGATTGACTTTCCTAAATAGTATACTTATCACTGCTATCATTGTCTGTGGTATCATTGTGTGTCCCTAGAAATTCATCCTCTAGACTTAAATCTAATGTCATATTCCATACCATCTTAGCAATTCTCTGAGTGGCCCCTCAACCGGCTTGTCCTTGTTATTGATGGCCTCTCTTGTTCAGACATGTTTTTTGCTGTTATGTGAGCTGTCAGAAAGCACAATGATTTCTGCCAAAAAACATCAAAAGAGTTAACACACAAAGAAGGTAATGGTTCAGGGAAGTAACACAATAACCTATATCTACAAATATATTGACCTATACCTACGAATATATTGACCCACTAGATGTAGTATAGACTAATTGAAAATCCAGAAAAAACAATATTGTTTATGCAGTTGTGCGTAAGATCCATTGTTTTGGATATTGCCCTGTGATTTATCTGTCTGATATAGGGTTACTAAAGGAGTTACTAAGTGTCTCAATGATTTTACCAAGTGTCTAATGATCTTAATTTTGACATGAAGATGCAGTCACATTCGGTGGTGGATCAGTGAGATGTGGGGATAATTAACAGGAGAAACAACCTTTGTGATATGAAGGAATCATGAGCTTAAAAGTGGTCTAGAACTAGTGTACAAGAGCAACATCTAAAAATAACTTGATAAATTATGAAGCTTAAAGCGAATTAAAATTTTTGACGTGACTAAGAATTAAATCCTCATCCGGTCTTCTGGATTTGAATGCGACTTCGTTTCTAATTCTTCTAAGGATCCACAAACTCGATTGAATCCACATTAAATAAGGTAAAAATGTTAGCAGGCGGGTTTAGGTTTTCTGCTAATTTAATCACATATATAAGAACCACGAACCAAGTTTGTTTCGTGACCTAATTATATGAACAAAAGGCATTCCTGTTTAAATGTCATAAACCTAATTATGCAAAATAACCAATACCCAATAATCCCTAATAAGAACAACAAACCCAAAATCATAAACCTAATAAGCTACACCAAAATTAAAATCAACAAAGAACATACCTTTACTCATTCTAGCTTATGAGGTAGGAATTAGATGATAGAAGAAAAGGGGGAAAAGGGTAGGTCGGGTTAAGTGGGTGAATTTATTAAACGAAAAAAAAAAATTTAAAATGTGACGTGGAAGGTTACCCGGTATCAACTGGTAACCCTTCCAAAATATGAACGTTATTACCTATATTGAACATGATTTTAAAAGTTTGTTACTTATATTAGTACTTTCCCAAGTTCATGACCTAAGGCAGGTTTTTTTGAAAGTTCGTTACCTATTTATGGACAGTTTTGAAGTTTGATTTTATTTGGGATAGTTGTACATGTAATGGGTACTTGGGAATCACAAGGTAGTTAGTAAACTCGTAAATGAACTTAGGTGATTTTTGGTATAATTTATGAAGGTAAGCAAGTATAGTTTTTAAGGTAGTAAAGATACACTAAAATTCTGCATTTTTGAATAAATTGTAGTTGACTAGTGTAATGTGTTAATGAAGTGGTTAAGGTTGGGCATGGTGTCGGGGTGACCCATGATGGTTAATCAAACCCTTAGACATCCATAATATGTGTGTTACATGGACTTGAGCTTTTAGTCTGGTCGCGTGTAACACGTTTGTGTTTGTATTGTGTAGCTTGTGTTGATATTGTTTGGAAGCTGCTTGTGCATCAGGTGAGTTTCATAGTCCCTATTTTCACATCGCTTTTAAATTGAGATGGAAATGATGCAAATGGATTTGAAATGTTCTAATTACTGTGATTATGTGTCTTTATTTTGAAAGTGTATAGACTTTACTTGGTTATTGTATGTTACATGCTAAATGCTTATGTGTATTTGGATCGGGGGTAACGTTCCTACCCATGTGAAGTGATGGTTTTAATGGATCGGGGGGTAACCTTCTTACCCATGTAAAGTGATGGTTTTAATGGATCGGGGGTAACGTTCCTACCCAAGTGTTGATACTTGTTGGATAGAGGGACACGTTTCGTTCCCAAGCTCGTTATGGTTACATTTACATGTTAGCTTGTATGATAGTACAGTAATTGTCCTGTCATGGTTTATTAATCACAGTAATTTATTTTAAAGTTTGATCTATGTGTCGTAAACCTATGACTCTCACCAACTTTATGTTGACGTATTAAGCATCACTTTCAAGTAACCATCTTGAGGATGTTGAAGTTAGGAAGAGTGGCTAGTGAGACCGTAGGCTTGCATGCGGAGTCATTCTCCTAGAGATTTTATTTATGTCATTTGAATTATTTGATACTTGGTTGTTATTTGATTGTTTAGACTTTTGGAGTATGTTTCCTTGTGGTATGACTTTGCTATCGTAATGCAAGACTCCTTTATCTTGTGTTAGATATTGTCATGACACATTGTGTCTCATTTGTTTATCTATTTCATTTAGTTCTCTCTATTGTTGACACTATTGTGTTGTGATGATATCCATGATGTTACGCCTCGTGTTTTCGCCTAGGCCGGGGTGGAGACATTATATGGGTTGATCTTTGAAAAATGATGTAATTAACTTTTTCAAAAATATTAAAATTGTTAATTTTTGAAATGGGAGGAAACAATGCGTTTTCAACAAACCGAGCCAAGTATACTTTTGTTGATCGATGCACAAAACGTCAACAATACCTTATGTGGTTATGCTTATTGATTATGTGCACTTCTTTGTGTCTTAAGTTTTGTTAATAGAAAATATTAAATGATCATTGCTATTTGAAATTTAGCTAATTGAATATCTAAGCACATGTGCCATGTACACTATTCATTTGTAGCTAATTTTTCGGATTATGCCTAACTAGATCTTATGCTAGATTTCTTGCATTAAGATTGCGAAATTGTTCTTGCATTGCATATAGGCATAGATCACTTAATTTACAAATGTTACATAAATATCTTGTAATTCTTTTCGGAATGGAATAATACTCATAATTCAGAGGTTCAATAACTTTATCAATATAATTAAATGTGGTTAGAAACTAGTCACCTATAATATTTGCCAATGATATTAATCTATTTTCAACAACACGTTAAAATATTTTCCAACAACTACCTGTTTACCTTAGTTTTAAACAAGAGAAAATAGATCATTTTAATACATTAGTATTTAAGTAAAAGAAAACGTATTTTCGAACTCTAAGTGTGTTTGAATTGATCCAACATAACACATATAATTTTATTTCATATATCATTTTACAAGAGTTATGTTTTGTATGATAATACTTATGAATTGTCGAAAGTGTGCACATTGTATGTAATAATAAATAGTCTTTCACATAAACAAAATATATGACAATCATGAAGCAATAAGTTAACTTTTCATCATTCATTAACCTCACTCTCACGAATAATCTTAGGATTAATTGAACACACTATTAAAATATTTATTTATTTTCTTTTAAATGAGTGTTCATAAGCGTCAAGAAAGATCTCGAGTATATATCGATTCATTATTCAAATTATGGTTGATATATTTATCGAATCTAATTGACAAGTTTTTTAGCATGGACATGAAATTGGATTCTTATTTGTTTAGCTTCAAGACTATATCAATATATAACAAAAGATATTATCTTGGATCTACATACTCAATCTGTAACACCCCCAAATTGGGTCACAGCGGAATAAGGGTCCGGGGCGTGTTACTTCATAGATCAATAACTGCTAATATAGATAGTACCGACAAAAAGTCTTTTAAAACTGATACATTGATTTTAACAAATATTTATACAAATACCCAAAGCTTGAAACTTGTCTGATTATTATTACAAAGATACTGGTTTACAACTTAACACAACCATCTTTAGCATGACTTCCCAAAACAAAATCACCAATGTATCCTTGGCACCTTGTGCTTACTGATCTCCTGAAAAACATTGCTTTAAAACGTCAACAATAATGTTGGTGAATTCATAGGTTTGATAAATCAGAATAGCATACCGCAAGACTTTTCCCGTGATAATGCAACACATGCAGACATCACAAAACTAGATTACATTTACACTAAGCTCATGACACTGAAGCTCGACAATCTTTCTTGCAATTAAAATATATATTGCAATTTACGCCCATCCGGATGTCTAACCCTAAACATCCTAAATTCGACATGCTATAACGTTCGTTCCCGGTGATAGCTAATCACCCGAACAGGGAGGTCGTTTCCCGAATAGATCTATTAAATAACATTCGCGCTCACATAATGTAATTCCCAACTACATCTATGCAATTGACAGTTTCCATATAATGGCTTAACTTGGGTTTCGCTACTTAGGCAAACAAGTATCAATACTTCGTCATATATAAAACAAAGCATGTTTCCACCCCATAATTATAAATCATTGAAATCGTAAAAATGTGGGGCTATGAACTCACCTTGAGTTCTGATAATCCAAATATCGCAGATAAAGCGTCACGTAAAAGATCGAATGCAACCTAAATTATCATAGGTCGTATAAGTACCGAGTACTTAAATATAATCTTATAGTTGTTACATCGTACTATCGTTCGGGCTATCATAATTTAAGAGGTCATGACATGACGTTCGAGGAGTTAGGATACTTTAAATCGTAAATCCAACAACTCGTCGATACGCCATCCGAAGAGGCCTCATTATGAAACTCCCTGTAAGTATTGCTTTGATAACCATATTAAATTCTAGTTTAGTTCAAATCACCAACTAATGGTTTTGGTAAAATTGTGTTTAATAAGTTAAAACGTTTATAATTACCGTTTTAGTAAAACTAGCGTAACTTTCGCGTTTTAAGCCCGATTTTAACGTTTCTTACGTCCACGTCTTCGTAGTAAGACGAGTGATCAAAATATTACATTTTCAAGTTTTTGATATTCTGCGATGAATAGTGATTTTACTGTTCACAACAGCTAGTTTGTCGTTTTTAGGTTTTAATTAGCGTAAACTCGTAATCGTAATAACTTATCCGTTTTAATCCCGATTTTAGTGATTCCTTCGAGTACGTCTTTGTTATTAAAAGAGGTATTATATTTTATAAAGATGGGTCCGCTGATGAATAGTGTTTTTACTGTTCATAGTTTATAAAATTACTTTTATAAACTTTAATTATCGAAAATGTCGTAGTTTATTCGTTATAGTTCCGTTTTTAGCGATTCTTTCGAGTACGATTTCGTAATTAAAAGTTATATCATATTTTTGATGTTTTAAAATATCAACTTCTGTAATGAATAGTCTTTTGATAAAATAGTTTTAAAAAAAGGTATTTATCGCGAAAATCGTAATTAACGTAACTTTTTCGTTATACAATCGGTTTTTTCGAGTTTCTAAATTTTGGAATCGTCGGTATCATTTTATATAATGTCTAACCTACTGTATGAGGTCGAATTAAAACAGCCCTTATATGGCATTTGTATACTTTTAATCATAACTTTCGTAAGTAAACCTTTAAAACCCTAATTTATACTTAAACATGTTTATACTTAAACCATATGTTAACATACTTTTACATCCATTTTTCCATGATATATATAACCATATGACATAAGAATAAGTGCATAAATTCATAAACATAAGTGAAAACTCTTTTTACATATTAAAAAGTCCTAAGTGGTGATTCAAGCTATAAAGAATTAACATATGCATATTAATGATAAATGTAAGATCATAAAGAGTTTAAGATGACCTTATGATGTATGATGATGATGGTAAACAAATGCTAAACCCTTGTTTAGCCACAAAACCAAAGCTTGCAAGTTGAAACCCTAGATTAGATTTAGAAAACCCTAATCTTTCCTTTCTTGATTAATACTTGAAAAAGGTTAGCCAATGCTTGGGATCACCTTAGAATGTCTTAGGATAGATGTATATAGAAGTGTTATAGTTGAATAAACATTTTGTATGATTGACTATAGGGGGTTATGCGTACGCCCCCACAATAAAAGAGACAAAGGGAGGATTTTGTGATTTTTTACAAGTGTTTATCATGTATGTTTTATCTCTTAAGGTTACTTGCAATTAATATGTTGTAGACTATCAAAAGGTAATGCAATAGTAAACAAAGAGACATAGCTCATGGTCTAAGGAAGAATGTTTGGTCAAAGAACAAAAAACATAGTAGCTAGGTTTTAAATGCAAGAGATGTACATTGACCAAGTGTTGAATTCTTTTCCTATATCCTTGTATCAATTGCCATAATCATGTTCTAGTGGATATAGATGTATTATTCACACTTATCATATTGTATCTAACTTGATGGATAATTTGATACGAAATATTTTAAGTTTTTAAATGGAAACGTATTCAACCCTCCTCTACGACTTCCACAATTGGTATCGGGAGCCACGTCGCTCTAATTTTCAAAACAAATGGTTTTAAAAATAGAGCACGATCCATGTATCAAATTTCCCATGAAGGGGGATTAAATATGAAAAGTGTTTTGTTGCTTAACTTGTATTAGTTTTGTTGTTAAATACACTTAGTATATTAGCTCGAAGTAAAAATGATGCTTAAAATAAGTGTTTTATGTTCGGTATCAAACTCAGTAGGTTCTACATCTTTACGTTAAGTCACTAAATGATTTTGTACAAAACAAAAAATTCAGTAGGTTCTACATCTGTGTCAGGTGCCGGCCCCCTTATCTCCGAAGGGTGGCCCCCTTAATTCCTGGCTGGCCCCCTTATCAATCAGGGGGCCACTAGTCTGATTCGGCAGATTTTCAGAAACTTTGAAAATTATATAAAATCAACCGCAAGTCCGTAGAAGTCATGTCACCCGTCATTTTAAGGATAATTGAGTCTACTTTCGTTTAAAAATACTTCCAAGCATTTATTACAAACTTAAGTAAGTCAAAAATGCAAAATACTACATAGTGATAAAAAATTTGTGTGTCATTTTGACGTAAAACTTGCATTTTATATTTTCCTTCGAGTCGGGCATTTCTAGTTTCTACATCTTTGAAAAATAATGTAATTAACTTTTCAAAAATACTAAAATTGGTTAGTTTTTGAAATGGGGAGGAAACTAATTCGTTTTCAAACAAAATCGAACTAAGTATACATTGTTGTATCTAATACACAAAACGATGACAAGTACTTTTATGTGTTGTGCTATATGATTATATGTACTTCTTTGTGTCTTAATTTTTGTTAATAGAAAATATTAAATGATCGTTGCTATTTGAAATTTAGCTAATTGAATATCTAAGCACATGTGTCATGTACACTATTCGTTTGTAGCTAGTTTTTCAGATTATGCCTAACTAGAACTTATGCTAGATTTCTTGCATTAAGATTGCGAAATTTTTCTTGCATTTCATATAGGCATAGATCACTTAATCTAAAATTGTTACATAAACATCTTGTAAAAAATTTCGAGTATGGGAATATAATTAAGAATAAGAGTCTAATAACTTATCAAGTATATTATTAAATGAGTTAAAACTAGTCACCTAAATATTTCCAATGATTTAATCTATTTTCAACAACACGTTTAAATATTTTTAACAACTTACCTTATTTGACCTTAGGTTGTTCAAACAAGAGAAAATTGATCATTTTAATACATTAGTATTTAAGTAAAAGGAAATACATTTTTGAACTCCTCGTGTGTTTGAATTGATCCAACATAACACACATAACTTTATTACATATATCATTTTACAAGAGTTGTGTTATGTATAATAATACTTATAAATTGTCGAAAGTGTGTACATTACACGTAACAATAAATAGTCTTTCACATAAACAAATATATGACAATCATGAAGCAATAAGTTAACTTTTCATCATTCATTAACCTCACTCTCACGAATAATCTTAGGATTAATGGAACACACTATTAAAATATTTATTTATTTTCTTTTAAATGAGTGTTCGTGAGGGTCAAGAAAGATCTCGAGTGTATATTGATTCATTATTCAAATTATGGTTGATATATTTATCGAATCTAATTGACAAGTTTTTGAGCATGGACATAAAATTGGATTCTTATTTGTTTAGCTTCAGGACTATATCAATATATAATAAAATATATTATCTTGGATCTACATACTCAATCACACTAGATTCATATGAAAATAATTTTATTCTTTTCTAGATAGAAAGAATATGCATCGGATCATAACTCACACTTTTGTTGATGATGCCTTATTGAGTCTACTTGTCCAATGGTTGTGTTACAAATATTATACTAATATGTTTAATACATGCATTAAATACACAATGAATTAGGATTGACGACTTGAATGTTTTGTCCGAAATATTCAAGTAATTTATATTGCAATGCAATTGGTAAATGTGTCATTTCTGAAAAACCAAACTCGAGCAAACTAACAACATATATAAACTTTGCTCATACAACTTAAAAGCACAACTCACAGCTAAAATTCACTTTTAACTAAATTCTCAAATAAGAATAATATTCTTGTTTATTCACCTAGGATAACATGATGTTTGGGAAACATTATGTTTAATAAAAATTATGGACTTATCGTAGTAAACCGATTGATAAAGGATAATATATATCCGGTGCATTGTCTTGTTCTGTCTTCGGTAGGCATAAATGGTTGTGTTACAAGAAAATACACTACATATAATTTTAAAAATATAAGTTATTAGAATTGAAAAATAACCTATCACAATATGTGCCAATGCATAAACAAGTAAAAATACATTTATTCAAATACCTATTTAATTATGGTATACAACATTGATAATTATTTTAGAAAAAGCATATTTGTTTAAAAATAAAATATGTCTCTTTTCAATCATTTATCATTAAAAGAATCACAAAACTCATTAAGATAAATAATAATTGATGAGACTCATTTCACACATGACATGAAAATGGAGACTTCTTAAAAACACTCTCAAAATAACATATTTTATAATTGTCCACAAATAATCACTCCATGGCTTTGAAAAACAAACAACGTTAAATATCACAGGAGACAACACATTACACATTAGGAGTGACTAAATATAAGACATCCATTAAATCAAGCAATATGTAATCGAAACCAAACAACTTATAGATCTTGAACAAAAGATTAAAACATCTTGCTTACGCTTATCTTAGAATTCCACACATCTTGATTAGGATTATGCGAACCAGAATTAAAGTATGCTAGTTAAGTCATGGTAGGCCCTTTATGAAAAGATAATACAAATTTTATCTTTGCTACACTTCATTAGACAAATATAAAAATTCTATTTTTGTCTAACATGAAATACTACTGGAGAATCCTATATGCACTGAAAATTAATTTGACATAAACGGTGAATTGCTTCCAAGAGTGAAGTTGGGTTTGGTGTATAACCAGTAAATGGTCGTGTTTAGCCTGAATTGAGCACCAAGTGATAGTCTCATATTCATAAATCTCTTAATTGATAAATGGCTCTTCTAAATATGCCTAATGATATGTCTATCATCGATAGACTTGTATCGCATTAGAGTACACACACTAAGCAACAGAAGAAATTAGGCTTCTCCTTAGTCAATCTAGACACAATGCACTTCAAATAGTGCTTTAATGTTTCAAGATGATTACTTTTCACTATGTAATGGCAATTATTAATGTCTTCATGATCATGATGCTCAAACCGTTTTAATTGTTTTTTTAAGATAAATATGCGTATCCACTATAAAGCATTTGTCTTTTTCTGAGCAATTTTTAAATATAATATTTTTTGGTTTATCTAAATGTGACAATGCTCCTAAAAAGCTACATTGCTGACATGTTTTACATAACGATGACATTTAAAATTATCATAGTTTTTGTATGCGTCATTTTTTACATACTTACGTGTTTATTGTACACCTACACTTAAATGTATGGCCAATTAATATATGTACAATTGGACGTTTAAAATCCATAGATTTCTTACCACATTAATCTCTTGATTAATTTTGGTTGATGGTTATGAGTGCCTAATAAACTTAATGCTTATATCATTATGTCCTATACATCTAGGTATATATTTTCTCACATTAGAATATTTTTCTTCGCGTTTGTGTCACAAATCTAAAAAGTTAAAAGAGTCGTAAATGGTCTTATATCTCCTAGAGTCTTCACCCACACATTCCCTTAATCATCATCTCGCCTTCTTCCAAATAATCTACTCTTTCGTCAAGGAAAAGTTAGATACATATCTAACACTCTTCCAAGTAGGTTTGATAACTTAAATATTTCATCCGAAATATTTCAGTATCTTTAACTTGAGATCGCAAACGTTAAAGGTCATATCCGAAAGTTCATATTCAAGCCTTTTAACAACATATGTTAAAATGGCTCTGCCTATAGCTAAAAGCTACATCAACCTTTGCGTGATAAAGGTCCTTACGAGTTTCACAATAGTGATTCGTAGTCCTCTTAATATGCACACTTAAGACTAAGTACTTTCACTTTCGTTAGTCCTTTCCATCCCTTTAGGAATGTCACGACGGTTTATCGTCATGCTCACCTCATACACAATGAGGATCGAACATTGTCCATCGATCTTAGGATAGAAAACCCTTCAAAATTCGTCTTCATTTCCTTCACGACAATGTCCAAAAGGAAATATCTTCATCGAAAAAGTTTCATCGAAAGACAACATCGTCGACATCTTAACCAAACTACTCAAACGTGAACCTTTTTAAGTCTAGGTCTAGGAATGATGAAACAAATCTCATAACGTGTACATTCTCAATTTAATAGTCTTAGTTGACTATTAAATTACATTCTGATAAATCTCGACAACGTTAATCATTTCATCCGAAATGTTTAGCATTTTAATTCGCGAAATGAAATTAAAAATGTCCACTCATTTTTCAATTGTCTAAGTCGTTTCAACCAAAACCTAATCAACGCCTATTATTATATAGATGGTTAACATCTTCCATCCAAATTTACCACCTTTAAGACAACCTCGTACCTCGTCGTGTGATTGTTCTATGATCATTCGCAACACTCGAGAAGAGCTACATAACTTCAGGGATGAAGTTCATCATATGCTAACCGTCATCCATCATGACATTGTCATTCTCAATCACTACATCCGTCGTTATTTCTCTTCATTATTCTTTTTATAATTTATGTCCATTAGCACGAATTAAAAAGGGAATGGAAAACACACGTTACATAGATCCTATTAACCAAATACTCTCAAGAACTCACATATGTGATGTCTTATCACTAGAAACCAACAATGTCAAACCGAGTCATCCTTACCAACTACCACTCGAGTCAGCACCTAGTCATCTTCACAAGAAGATTCACCATGTAACCATTCCTCACAAGTGAATTACGCCATAAAATGCGTCTCATCTTCATTTCCTGACACCCATAAGCATGTGTGCCTATGTTGTATGAAAGTTAAGTGAATTTCATAATGACAACGTCGTCATCCTCTTTATCCCTACACTCATAAATCATGTTACCTATGTTCTCAAAAAGCAAGAGGGGGGGGGGGGGGGGTGGGGGGGGGGGGGGGGGGGGGGTGAATTTCAGTCATGAAATGCGTCCTCATCCAATCATTTCCACTTTTTTAGCAAGTGAAGAACACAAAGAATATATTCAATCATCATTTTGTTGGTTGAGTCCAACACAATGTCGTGTCTTTCATTTTTCAACCAATCTTTCCAGTTTTTAGCAAAGATGAAGAACACAGAGAAGGCCAACACATTCAATCTTCAAGTGTTGTAAGTCATCACAAAGTCAGGTCTTTTACGTCTCTTACACCAATTTATCATATTATCACCTTTGACCGTCAACATAACAACCAACAAAACACCACAAACCTATTGTCAACACTTCCCTTTACCATTCACCTCAATCCTACTTCGTTTATGTTCCCTCCTTAAATCATCCTTATCATCAACATTTAGTTTGATCTAAAGTCTTACGATAATGTTTATCCTTAAACAATCCAAACATAAAAAGCATTCATAATGCTTAACAAAGAAACCTTGAGGATTTAGGAATCTCTCAATACAACCCTTAGTCTATTCAAATCCATATCATCATCTTGGTTAGATGACGATACCATAAGGAACATGTCAATCAAAATACGTTCATACTCCTTATCCAAATGACATCTTGGAAGATGTCATTCTCATAATAAAAATGTGTCAATCAATAAATAATTTGTGTTCTTGTTTATACAGTCGGTATTATACCGAAGGTGTTGTCCCAAGTCTTAGTCCTTAAGCTAAGTGACGCCGAACTTTATCACAGTTTCTAAACATTCTTTGTGTCTTAAAGTATAACGCATGATTCCTTTTATCATGGATTTTAGGTTTTGTTATTAAAACAACGTGGCATGTGTCTAAGTTTTTAAATTTTCTTTTATAATGTCATAGTTTTAGAGTCATAAATCTAGACATACATGTCTTGTTCCCTGTTAGTGTATTGCTATATATATATTTAGCTATCATTGTTGGTATATATATATATGCACTTTTCTACTAATTTTTTCTTTTGTAGCACACTTCCGTAGCTTGATTCCTTGGTGCCCCAAACAAGGGGGAGCATACACCGAGGGGGAGTTGCAACCGTTATGACATCTACACATTTCTTGATATGTGTATCCAACCCTTTAATATCGCTCCTATATATATTATGTTGCACGAAACTAACCCTTGATGTAGGTTAAGAGTTTGCAACAAATTTGATCCATGGATCCGCTAGAGTCTATATACATGGAATGCAAGTGTCATAGGAGTGCAATGAGCTAAAGGAGTGCCGATGACCAATTAGATATCTTGGGAAATTAAACGGGTTGATAGGAGCAAGTACTTCACTAGGGATGGATGCAAAGCTCGCCAATTTGGGTCATGGTTAAGTGTAGTATAATCCTCGCCTAAGATCCACCTTTTGCTATCGACAACAGGGGGAGGTGAAGTGTAAACAAGTAACTTATACATTTTAACTATGAGGTTAGTTTACCATATTTTGGGTTTTTTTTCCCATTACAAATTAAAAAGGGGGAGATTGTTGGTAGAATATTACTATATTTATCTATATATTCTCTTCATGTTTGGTGATGACAAACATGTAATTTTTAACACATAACGTAAAATGCTTAAGTTACTCGTGTCATAAGACAACATCTTTTGACGTCTCAAGTCTGCTTCAACAAAGTTTGTACTCGACGTAAATCACTTAAGGTATGAATAAATAAATGTTTAATTTGTTTTATGATCAAAGGAATTTTTATTTAACCTCATATTTTTTATAAAAATGTCACAAACATTTTTATAACTTTTAAAAAATATTTTTAGATTTAAAAGAAATATTTTATTCAAATAAATATTTTGAATTCAAATTTTCTACTTAAAAACGGCTAAAAATGTTCTAGAAAACACCTCCCCCAGAAAAGACAAAAAAGGGAGCGTCTGGGCTGGGCGGCCCCCTTAATTATTAAGGAGACCGGCCCCTATTTAAGGCGACCGCCCAGACAAAAATCCAGCTCAGCTGGCCGATAAATACTGGACTATTCCCCACTGATTTTCTCACCTTTTGCACACACTTTCTTTCTGTTCTAAATCAGTTTATACTCTCTTTTCAATCCTTTGATCATTTAATCTTAAGCATTTGTTTCTAAGTGATTCAAGCTTATTCCTCAAAGTGCAAGAGAAGAACTCTCGTTATCATTAGGATACGAAGTTATGTAGTTTAGTTAGTGCATTCATGACATGTCTTACATTCACAATGTATAGATTGAGTCCATATATTTCAAACTTGTATAATAGTTAGATCGTGGTGATCATGGTGTGTATAGTTGTTAGATCGTAGTGATCTTAGGAAGTTTAGATAGATCTAGTGTATAGATTTTGGTGTGTAACCTGGTATTTATAGTTCAAGTGAAGTGAAGTTGTAAATAAATAAATAAAGTTTGAAGGTAGAGAATCGTGACGTTAAGTAAGTTGGTGAGTGAAGAACAAGTCGATGTGGTGAAGCCTGTTTTGAATTGACGTGAATGGTGTGTTTGTGTTGATGAAGATTGGTTCAAGCTAGGATTAAGAACTCGACATACCTCTATGATATCGGAAAATGGATAGTAGCTAAGTCTGTACGGGTTCCCACCCTAAAGGGAGCTTGTTGACTAGTGAAGTAACTCTCGAGTTGGGTACTCGGGGAGTGGAGTAGGGCGAAGAGGTGCTTCATGACCAAACCACTATAAATCATCGTGTGCGGTTTGCATTTCCTTTTACCTTTCGCCTTACATTTTTATTTACGCTATTGCTTTACACTTATACTTGCATCATATATATATATATGTGTGTGTGAATGGTTGCTTATATTGTTTGGATGATAATTGTGCCATAGATATAAGTTAATATTATGATTATGCTATAGTGAATATAAATGTTGTATACATACTTTTTACATTACGTCTAACTTGATCGGCAATTTGATACGAAACATTTTAAATTTTTAAATGGAAACGTATTCACCCCCCTCTACGATTTCCACAAAGGCTCATATTGTGAAACTTCGTGATATCCTGGAGGGGGTGTTGGTTCGGTTTGGGCTTAGTAGATTTTGGCGTAACCCGATGTGTGATCCCGTGTTGAGACATTTTGATAACACCGGTAGGGGGTTTATTATATTTTTCTAAGTGTTGTTATTTAGCTCTTCTAACCATACCTAACGAATTTTTCCTCCCCTTTTTTTACAGTTATGAGTATCTTTGACTTCCTTTGCATGCCTTCCTTGGATAAGGCCATGGTACGGGAGGAGCCACATGGACTAGACACTTCTATTTTGGGCTGAGTTGCTAACCGCACCACATCGCCTGCTTCAGCGGGTACTGCTATCCCTCATGCTTCCCCAGAGGAAGTTTTCGTTACCTGACCTGATCGCAAGGTAATCACAAAGGCTGATCACGCGGCCAAGCGAAAAGCCTCTACTGGGCTGGAGATATCCACCAATGCAGCCAAGAAGACCAGATCGAGCAAGAAAGGGTCTGGAGCAGGTTCTAGTGGACAGGCGGCTGAAGATGGGGTCGAGCAGGCTGATGATGGTACCCTTAATGATAATGATCAGTATGATGACGCAGAGTTTGCTATGGAGGGTATTGAGAACCTCAACGATGTCAGCCAAGGTGAGCATATTAACGTTATCCCACTTCGAACTTTTGATCCGAGCATTGGACTAGATGTGATTTATCCTCTAATTCCTCTTCCATATAAGGAAGTCGAACCCCATACTGAGCTATCTGGGGGTGTGAGGAGGGCTACCAAGGCCAGTTCCCGTGTGTCTCATGGTAAGCTTATCTCTTTATTACTTTCCGTTTCAAATTATACTAAGTCTTTACCTTATATGTTTTTCTTCTCTCCATTTTTTTTGTAGGTATTAACGAGGATGCGTCTCCTTATGTTTCGGAGGCTGTGCCCGCTCCTGATGCCCAGCCCTTGGATGTTGATGCTGGTGCTAATGAGATTGCTAGTGATGGTTATGTTGGTCCCTATTACGAGGCTCGAGTTGGTAATATTGTTGGGGATGTGCTTGAGAGAGATATTCTTCCTATTGTCCCGAGGCCTTATTATATCCCTTATCCTTATGAGGAAGGTTCTAGAAGTGAATCTCCTCCTTACACCAAAGACAACTGGGAAGAAATTCATGGAGTCAATCTTGGTCTACGAAAGAAGGAACTTTACAAGGATCCTAAGGTTTGCAGGACTGCCCTTGATCGATTCCCTACACCAGCTGAGACTCATCGGTTGAGAGAGCTTTCTTCAGTTGAGTTGTCTGACCGTATGAGTGTGTTACAGTGTCAGTTGATTACTCATGGGAGCATGTTGAATGCTCGTTATGATCACTCCTTAAGGAACGTTGAGCGTCTTTCAAAATAGTGTGCTCAACAGACACAGACCATTAGGAAGCAAAGTGCCGACCTTAAGCAACAAAATGAGTCCACCATTCGTGCTACTGAGGAGGTGTCTAGGTTATCGGATAAGCTGGGGATTCTTAAGTCTAGGTGTCAGACGGCTGAACATAAGCTTAGTAGTTGGGATAAGAAACATAGGAAGTATAGGAATGAGAGGGACACTCTTGCCATGGAGAAGGCCAAGATTGAGGAACAGCTTGTAGGGACTAAGTTACAGTTAGAGCATCGTGAGAGGCAAGCTGAGGAGATCCAGGGTAGTATTGCCTCCTTCTTTCAGTTAGATTTCGCTCCATTTGTTTGAAGGTTCCTAAAGAGTTGTGAGTTTAACCGAGCATTTGCGGGAGTGTTGAATACAGCCATTAGTGTTGGAGTCGAGCATGGGTTGCGTATGGATCGCACCGATGAGGAGTTCAGGGGATTATCTCAGAGGGTTGCTGGTTTTATTCCTGATGCCAAAGAGAAGTTTGATAGAGTCGTTGTTGCTTTTCCTCACACTACTTTCCCTTTCTTGGACAAGGTATCTCAAAATTCTCAAAGCTCTTTGCAAGACATCGCTCGACTTGAGCTTGACAGGGTGACATCTTCCCACCAGACTTCCTCTGCTACTGCGTCCTTGAGGACTAACACCCATGTTCGACACTCTACTTCATCATCTAGGACTTTTGGTCATACTAGCACTCTAGAGCATTTGAAGAAAAAGAAGAAGTCCGTTGAAAAAAAAGGTCCTTCAGCTGGTTAGGCTAGCCTTGTATTGCAGTTATTTTTACTTAGTTTATGTAACTAGCATTGTGTTCCGGGCTTTAGGTGCTTTCTAAGCAACTTTATATTTTGGATGTGATTATAACCTTATTAACTTTCTATCTTGGTGGTCACTTGTGCTTTTTATGTTATTCATCCCTTGAATGTATGTTTATTTATTTTGTGATATGTTGTAACACACTTTGCCATTTGTTAGACAGATGTCTAGACTTATGTGGGTCTGGCCTATTGAGCCAGTATTGTCCAGTTCTACCAGAGCAGCTTCTGGGCTGTGGCCCACGTGCTAGGGCTTGAGGCAAACCTACCTTAGCAGTTTCTAGGTTAAACTAGACATTATTGTAATTTGTAGGAGTTTTAACATACCCATATGCCTGTGATAATGTTTTAAACTTAAATCAATATGCATGTGTTAACCTTTCCTACCGGTACAGCTTGTGCTCATATACATTTTGATGCAACATTCAAATTAATATTATCATGTTGCTTTCTCCATCCGATGTAGCTATTCACCGGAGAGTATTTATTATGCGCGAAAGGGAGAAGTGTTTGTTCCCCTCCCTTCTGCTGCAAAGTCAATTAGCAGAGGTTGCTCAGCCTAAACCACCAATGGCATCAGTTTCACCATTAGGGACACATTAGTCAGGGTCATGGAAACAACAGTAACCAGGCACGTGGGAGGGCATTTGTGTTGGGAGCAGAAGAGGCTCGCCAGGACCCGAGCATCATGACGGGTACGTTCACTTTGAACAATCATTATGTCATAACCTTATTTGACTATGGTGTCGACTATAGTTTTATCTACACTACTTTCATACCTCTGTTAGGAATAGAACCCATCAATTTGGGGTTTAGTTATGAGATTGAGATAGCTAGCGGGCAGCTAGTAGAAAATGGGATGCAAACTAGAAATAAAGGCCATGTGTTTGATATAAATTTGATACCATTTGGAAGCGGGAGTTTTGATGTGATCATAAGCATGGATTGGTTGTCTAACCTATGGAAACTAGAAGGGGGGGTTGAATAGTTTACAGGTTAATTGGTCGGTTTAAAATTCTTTGCTTATAAAATGGTTTGATTCGAGTTATATGTCAATCAATCAATAATATGAATCACAACAAAGCTCCCTTTAGGCAGAGAAAACCGTTTACACGTCGCTTACTTTCTTTTCCGACACTAAGCTAGATGTCGAGTCCTAATCTTATAAAATAAGTCTTCACTAATCCAAATCACACCAATATACAATCTACACTCACAAGATCTACACTCTTGGATTGACACACAATCCAAATCACACCAATATACAATCTACACACTTGGATCTACACTTGATCCAATTAATTACAACAACACAAAATAAATCTAATGAATGTTTGTGATCTTGAAGAAGAGAAGAGAGAAAGATCACTTGATAACAATTCGTATGTAGAAGAATACGATTGTTCTTCTCTTGCACTTGATTAGAAGATGAAGAAAGGAGGAAGAAAGAATTAATTACTTGAAACAAAATCAAGGTAAGTTAGTGATCAAGATATGTGTTTTAGAAAGAAAGGAAGAAGAGATAAAACTAGATCTGATAAAATTTTTGGCAAGAGGAAGTCTGATTTTGAAATGGGTGGCCCAGTATTTATAGGGGACAAAAAAGTAGCCATTGCTGAGGGGGCCGCCACTAGACTCTGCTCTCCTTTTTGTCCTTTTGTGGTGAAGGTTGTATCTGTTATGGAACCTTTCATTTTGGGGGGGAAATTTGAATTCAAATTTTATGTTTTTAATAAAACACTTATTTTAATTAATAAATAATTTGTTTTTATATTTTTATAAAAACATTTTTATGGAAGTATAAGATTTAAGAAAAAAAAGTTATTTTCTTGATCACTAATCATGTTTAATGATTTGTTTATCCATACCTTAAGTGATTAATCATAGAAATAGAATTTTATGATTATTAATTTATAAACGTTTAATTTTATCGTAAACGTTTTCACATTTTGTTATTATCAAAACATTGAGAGGTCGAAAAATATAAATAACGTTTTTGGACATTATTTGTATTAACAA